>CAJPEX010000179.1:0-149428 GCA_905338405.1 Notodromas monacha | reverse complement strand
AACAAAAAAAAGCATGACATTTTTACGAGGTAATAATTTTGAGCAACAAAGTACTGCACTGTACTTGTCGACTCTGGAAAACAGTCCTGTCTTGAAAATTCTCAGTACTGTATTTTCACTGGGTATAGCAGTCACTGTTATTGGCAAAAATTATTTCCTGCAACTAATTTATTTTTTAGATGTGATCTTTCGGAGGAAGACTGTTTATTCATTCAATAATACAGTATGTGAAATGACAAAGTCTAGCACAATATTCGCAACGTAACTTTAATGAAATAACGGAGCAAATCTGAAGGAATATTTGGCATAGATAAGATTTAGATATATTTAGAATGTGCATGTGACCTCTTAAACTGCACTAGAATTATATCCTTGTGACGGTTTGTTTTTTTTTGCGTTTTTCGCAGTTTGCTAAAATAAATTCAGGAATACCAACGAGTTCCGTGCCAAAATATAAGATTTTCGATTGACTTCACGCACCATGTTGCGAAAAAAATAGCATAACTACAGAAAAATGCAATCATAAACGATTTCCGAAGCGACAATAAATCGTAACTCATTTTCCAAGATATTTTATACACAACACTGATTTATTTCAAGTGGCTCCTTTCGTTCGCTAAGATCAAAGTTCAGCAATTTGAAAGCATCAACCTCAATAATTCGAGGCAAGATACAGTACTTTATTTCTTCGAATGTAAGATCACGGCTACAGAAAATTTATATTCATGAAAATGTTTCACATTGATGAAAAATTGCGACGAGATTTTGAATATTTTTCACAAGCACCCTTTTTTTCAATTATGCTTCACAATTCGCATAAGCTTCAGAAAACTTATCACTATTAATTATCTTTTAAAAAGATAATTAATTTCGAGTGACTCAAAATATTTTATATCCAGAATATTCATTCAAATCAGCTTCGTTATTCCATCAAAATTACTATCGCGAATATTCTGCTCGATTTCGTCATCTCAAAATATACTGAATGAATAAACAGCCTTCCGCCAAAATATCGCATCTGAAAAAATATATAAGTCGAAGGGGAATATTTTTTACCCAATAACGTTTTCAAACACAGTGACGGAAAAAATATAACAAAACATCAGACCTTTGGTATAGAGAAATTGACGATTTTCACGCCCAAAATAAATCAACAAAAGTCGCGCAAAATATAATCGCTCGTAATATCTCAGCATTATTTTAAACTATAAAAAAAAATCTCAAGACCTTTCATCCTATTTCCCCCCGACGTTTCAGCAACTCGAGAAAAGGCAAGTTTTCTGCTCTTCCAAGGCCTCCCGAGACAAGAGACGTCGATCATCAGCAAATGAAAACTGGGTCAATGAAGCCAGAAAAAAAAAAAACGAACTCACTTCCCATCGGAAAAAAAATTTATTTCTCCTTTCCCTCTTTTATTTCTCCAATTTTTTTCAAACGTCCTCTGATTTTTTTTCCTACTTTTTGCATGCCATAAAAGAATGACGGTTTAGTGACTCTCCGAGGCATTACAAACGTCCTCGTTTCCAGAAGACTAATTCGAAATGTTACTCGCTATGTGCAAGCGACCTCGATGTGCAAAAATAAAGACGACTCTGCTGAAACGGCATTATTGCAGTGGGACTGCTTTTCTTTCTTCATCTCGCTGTCTTTATCGCAAGAGAAACCTCGAAAAAGCGTGAAAAAATATAATTCATTTCCGAAAGTTGTGATACAGTAGTTGGGAGTCAATCATCAGTTTATCCTTTATAAAATCCCAGTTATAAAAATTTAATACTGTAGTGGAATCTTTTTTACAAAAAAATAGATGAAATAACAACTTTTTTGGGCCTGGGAAAAACTTTCGTCAGAGCGGAATATAGTTATGATGATGACACTGTTGGCTAAACAATACTGATACAGTACGGTTTCAGATTCTCTTTGTCAAATTACTGAATAAATCAAAATAAATTTCAAAGTGACTGCAAATCCTGACGGGGATTACAATCGGGTTTGTAAATTCAGCTTTGTTAGATAGCAAACAAAAACCACTTTCAATTTTTTTTTTTCATTCAAATAATTGAAAAATAGTGACAAGAAACCCTGGAGGAATAGAAGTCGGGTTGATATTAATTCCGGCTTTGTTCAGTTGCTAACTAGAACCGCTTTCAAATTTTTTCATAATTTTGAGTAGTCGAAAAATAGTGAGAACCAACCCTGAAGGAATTAAAGTCGGGTTGCTAATGAGTCTGGCTTTGTTCAGTCGCAAACTAGAACCGCTTTCAAAATTTTTTTTTAATAATTTTGAATAGTTAAAAAATAGTGACAACAAACCCTGAAGGAATTAAAGTCCAGTTGCTAATAATTTCAGCTGTGTTCGGTCGCAAAGTGAAACCGCTTTGAAATTTAATTTTCATTTTTTTAATACTGTAATTCTAAATAATTGAAAAGTAGTGACAACGAACCCTGAAGAAATTAAAACGGAGTTGCTAATAATTTCAGCTTTTCAGTTGCAAACTAGAACCGCGTACAAAATGTATTTCAATTTTTTTCACAATTGAAAAATAGTGACAAGAAACCCTGAAGGAATTAGTCGGGTTGCAAATAATTCCAGCTTTTTTCATTCGCAAACTAAAACCGTTTTCGGAATTTCTCCATTACTTCGGAATGAATCTCAAGTAAAATGAAATAAAGGTAATGTACCAAAAAAAAAGGAAAGATGTAAGTCGAGAAGTTGCGCAACACGTGGCCCACTTCACCCGAGCCCACTTCTCAATCCCGGGTCAGAACCCGATCTCTACAAAAACAAAAAAACCACCCCAGGCGGGACATAAAAAGAGAAAATAAAAGGATGAAAAAAACTCGGATCTCGGGTGAAGAGATTCATCATAGACTGACCTTCACCAGGTCATGGGTACTTTCCAACCCACAGGAGAACAAGTAAGGTACTGTTACCTTGAGGGTTCGTCCATATTCACGTCCCTAATCTTGACAATTTTTTTTCTTTCTTTTTTAGATAAATTAAAAAAAACTTACCTGGGTCCTTGAAATGCGTCGAATTTTTATGGAATTGGTGAGTACTCATCGGAAATGACTCATGAGTACTTAGAAATGAAAATCCAAATTTTTAAAATATGTTCTTTTTCTTCTGTCAAATTGCGTGACTGAATCTCATCACGACAAGAATCTCTTCTTCATTCGACTAGAAACTTCCTCGTACAGAAATTTGGAAAAATATTTCATATCGAAATATTATTTCAAGTACTGTTTCGGAAAGGTTTTGAGTCAGTGAAGGTGTTCACGACTAAAACAATATTTGTACAAATCCATCAACTCGGCACTTGACAAAGTAAATAAAGACTTTCTCCTCGGGCACATTTGATTCAAACATGCGTCCAAGTCATACCAATGCAACTAAATCCATAAAAGTGATTGAACACATTTGAAAAGAGAAAATCGAAATATTGTAACATGAATAATTCGGCGCAAAACTGACTGCGTGCGAAAGCAGCGCATGATCAATACAATACTTGTAAAAACCCTCAAACTCACTCGATAGAGAAAATTGAAACTTTCTCTTAAGCTGAATTTGATTCAAATTTACATGCAGGTCAATTCAGTGCGATTAAAACCATAAAATTGGACATAATTGCAGAGATAAATGAATGAACTTGCATAAATTGCCGGTTTTTTCATACTTCTAAAAATGTAAATTTCAAAAAATAAAATGTTTTTCCTGATTTACTTCACAGCAAAAAAAATCACTCATTTCCTCAAAACTTATGCAATTGGCTTTTTAAAAAATTATACAGATTTCCCTCACCCACGAATGCACAAAGTTTACAGCCATGAAGAAGGAAACTTGCGATTTCATAATTTTAAATCAAGGACAAAAACAAAACAAAAACGGTGGGGTAATAAATCCCATCAACAGGTTATTTCGACGCTCAAGGTCGAAATTTCATCAAGAGTAAATGCATTTCATTTCGAAACCTTTCATCTTAACGCCATTCATTAATGCTTTTATAAAACACATTAAAAAGTTTTCACCTGATAAATGGCCTCCCTTTTAAAACAAATATTACCTCTTTCTCTAACCCTTGAGCGAATCAAGGTTGGGTCATGAAAAAATTCATTTCCTCGATATCGTCAAAGAGATTTCTTTTCTCATAAAATGTAGAGTAAAATCTTGTTACAACAAATGCCGTTAAAATAAATTTTTCAGTGAAACAAACATTTTCCAAGTCCCAGCAGAAACTTTATAGGACACATGTTATAAAAATATAATTACAACAAACTTGCCAATATTGCAGTAGAATAAACTTTTTTGGGCGACATGTAATTTTCTTAATGAAAAATCCCAAATGAAGGCAGGAACAGTCCCTAATTTCGCATTCAAAATGTGACTGGTTCTTGGGACATAAGGAGGAATCAATAACGAAAATTCTGAACATCCCACCTTTAAAAAATAATTTTCCTGGGTTAGGAAAGATTTGGAGGGGGGAGAGATGAAAAAATGAACCAAGCAAAATCATGTTAGAAGGGGGTTTGTGTGCTTACAGAGAAACCTCAATGATGATGTTTGAAAATTGTGAGCTTTTTTTGGAACATCCACCCTGACAAATCCATGTAGGGATTATTTGGAAAACCTGAAAGTCAACAGAAAGTGCTAGTGTTTACCTCTTACTCAGAGTAAATTTTTGTTACAGTATTAACATTTATGGCAGAAATTATTGGAGCAATTCATTTGGTAATTTTCGGGAAGCAAATTATATCAAGCAGACAATTGGGTAGTTTTACCAGTGAGCTGATCCAGTTTATTTTGAGATGCAGAAAACTACATGCTGGAAGCCCAGAAAGGGCTAGAAGATTTTCAAATTATTTCAAAGTGCTCAAACCTTGGTTTGCTGCTAGTTTTCCTTTTATTTCAAGAGAGGAAAGGAGTCTTTGTTTCAGCACATGGTTTGCTCACCCCTGGATGCCAAACTGGAGGCAGCAGGGACCTGATTTCATGACTGGTTTTCTGGAGATTACCAGATATTATTTTCCTGATGATTTTTGGTGTCTGAGTATAAAAGGTGGAATTTTTGTGGAAAGCATCAGAGCATTTTAACACGTTTTTATTAACTCGCTTTCTTGTCCATTTGTTTGTCCGGATAACCTTAAACGTGGTGCGCATGGAGATTGTTGGGAAGAAGTGAAATACAAATGAAATAGATGCGCACCACGTTTAAGGTTATTTTTTGCTTTTTGAAAACGTGGTTTTTTAGATTAATTTTTTAATCTACTAAATTTTTTAGCTGTGAAATCTGAAGGTTCCCTAACATCTGTTGGGCATGCACGCTGTGTATAGTAAAATACTCTAGTGTACTCAATTCTTAGAAGTGTTTCCCCCCTCCTCAAAATCGCAGTGCCAGGAACATCCCTGCACCAAAGCATCTTTGACAAGAACTTATCCTATTCTGATTGCATAGTAAAACCTTGCAAAGGTTGAATATAATTGTTAGTATATAAGCTGTTCCTTTCCCATTAATTAATTAATCAGATTCAGTTAAACTGTGAGTTACTCAAGATATCCTCATTACCCTTACAAGCCCCAGCGTGTGGAGTTGTTTATTCATACCCATATTTGTGAAATACAGTGTTATCCCTTTAACGTAGGAAATCCAAAAGGAATCCTGGTCCAGTCACGGACTGATCAATTTGTTTTATTGCTTATTGACAAAATACTTGACATCAACTTATATTGCGGCTCTTTGTGCCCAATAACATCTTGGGGATTGTTGTGAAATAAAACTGTTGTAAGCGGAGTACTTGCCTAAATTCTTCTCCAAATGTTGGCTTTGTTTGAAGCTTGATGCCAACTTTCTGTCTAAACAAGCGCAGCACAAAAAATCAAACTGAAAACATGTAAATTTACTTTACAAGACCACAGTTTTATAAAAACAGAAAGAAAAAAAACTGAAAAGGCAACAAAAGGAAGATGTTGAACACAAGCAAGTTTCATTTTTTTATCTTTTCATCAGGCAAATTTTTTTCAAAACTCATTACAGCAAATTATTCGCTACAACAAACTTTTTCCAAAGTCATTTTCCCAAACTTTGTTGTAACGAGATTTTACTGTATACACAGTATCGCATAAAGAAGGTAGACATGATGCAGACGATGACACAAGAAAAAACAAAATAAACCAGCAGTAAATCCCGAGGAAAACAGGTCAGAAAATCCCTTGGAAGATTTCCCTTGGTACAGCGCAACGACATCGGGCCAAATAACTTTCCGGTCTCGAGTCTAAATGTCACAGCAACATGAGCCTTGGCACAAATTGCTTCAGCTTTTCCCTTGGATTTGCAACAACAACAAAAAACAAAAAAAGTGCACGCACGCAACGGATTTGCGAAGAAAATATGCGCTCATACCTACCTATAATCTTTTTTTTTTTTCAAGTGAAGAAAATGGAAAATCCTTCTTGATCTCTCGAACACGAATTCCGAGAGGAATTTCACAACGCCGTGAAATCAGGTCGAGTCATGATTTCAATAATCAATTTTCAACTGTTCAACCATTAAACGTGTATCAAAGTAAAACCGCGGAGGTTGAAACTAAAGTACCTCGTAAAGTACAGTCGATCAATCCATGGTAACTACAGTAATTTGAAACAATAAAAAATAATTTCCAGCAGCTCTGATAAAACGACTTTCGTTCTCTCAAAATTCGTAGAATTTAATGCATGATTATTTTTCCATAATATCGACAAGACATGGAATCAAAAATTAAATTGCGCTGAAAAATGAAGAAGAGAGGTCTTCGAAAATTGTCCAGAACTTGAGCTTTACTTCAACGTACGAAATTCTGTCATTTTTGCACCGCATAATACATTCGTTTTCAAAATTTACTTTAGTATTCAGTGCTCAATGATGAAATTTTTCAGTGGGTTCCCGCATAACGTAAATAATCAGTTCCTTTGTGTATTTTCATTTTGTAACGCGATTTCTCTCAATTCGCATTTCAATTAGTTTCATTCCTTCCAGGCTAAATAAATCTATAATGGATCACTAAAACTCTGTTTTAGCGTAAAATTGCGAATTTAAAATGTATTACTATGAAATTCAAGTAATCCTGATTAATGTGTCCTCTGACCTTTATACATTTCACAAGCCATGAAGGCAAGAAGAGGCAAAAATGAACACTTTTTTCTTATTTGCCTCAAATTTTGAAGAAAAAAAATTCAAAGTTTTCATCAAACATTTTGGGCAAGCACGCAGGGCATTAGTAATTGAACATAAATTCCTAGAAATCATTTCCTCAAAACTGCAGTGCCGGGTTCTTCCTGGCCCCATAGCATCTTTGACTCCATTTGCTTGACCTATTGAAATAATAAAAGGTATTTTCTGTCATGCAAAGTAGAAACCAGTGAAGGTTAAGTATCTCTGAGTATATAAGCAGCTCATTGTTTAATCAGATCATCATCAATAGTTGAGTTGAGTTATTCATTACCAATTTATCTTAGCTGTGAGAAGAGTTTGCTGAGTTGTTTCTTGATTACCTTTGTGAAATACATTTATCCTCTTAACTTAGGAATTCCTACAAGAAATTATCAGTCCTGTCCCAGACAGATTGTTGTGTTTTATTGCAACACTTGACATCATCTTATATTGCGGTGACATCTGTCCCCTGATAGAAAACTTGTTCAAATTTAAGCATTTTTGGGCAATAAAATTCTTTCAAGTCAAAAAATGTTGTCCAGTGAGTCTTCTTTTGCCATAAGAAAAAGTTCTATATGCGAATTTTTTTGCACAATTACAGTATTTTTTTACAACTGTACAGAACAATTATTTCAATTCAAAGCCTCCGTCAAAATAATTTATCGCAAAAAAAATGAAGGATCTGACGATCAAAAGATCAAGGGACTCTCAAGTCTCTCAGCAAAAATTCGAGCAAATCCTAAAAGAAACTCCTCAAAAATCTGGGGTAACCATTAGTCTTGGCAAAAACAAAGCAAAAAAAATAAAAAAAATAAATTGGGGAAAAAAGAACCATGCAGGTAAAACTGCAGCGTTTGCTGTGTGATTGCTTTTCCGTCTTTGTTGAAAGAAAACCCATGACCTCGAAAGAAGAACTTTTTCCATTCACATGAGCAGTAAAGCATGAGATGAGATGGGATTTCGTTCCTCGTATTCGACCAGAGAACAAAGGCAGGGACAAAGTACACGAGAAAATGACGGTAGAAATTAATCTCTCTTTTTTTTCTTCTCATTGTATCAATAAAAAAAAAGTGCTCGATAGTTGTTGGCTCATAAATAAATTCCACGTTTTTTTTTTTAGAATTGGCTCCAAATCGAAAATGGTCATCAGTTTTAAAACACCTCGAGTTTCCACTCGAAAAAAATCCGCATTTTCAAATCTATGAATTTTTTGATACCGCGGAATTCTAGACCAAAATTTAATCAAGAATTTCATTTCCTTTCAAATTACAGTACCTTCTCACCTGATGAATAAAGATCTGAGGTCTTTATTCTTGATTACAAATTCTCAAATTTATCGATTTTTTTAAATCGAGGGACTCAAGACCAGCAAATTATATTGGGATTTCAATCCATACTTTCAATTTGGATTCAATCACCTTCTCAACTGATCATCGAAAAAATAGCCTTTTTTATTCGACAAAATTCCCACAGGAATTCTTCGCCTCGCGCCAAATAATGAATGGTACAAATAATTCAAAAATAAAATAAAATTCCAATGTCTCCAGAATGTTGCTTAGTCATTCTTTGGTCGTGATTCCAGTGGTCCTTGTTAGAACCCACGGGTTCCAGAACAAAGCCACAAGGCCAACAAAAAACGATCATTCATAGAAAAAATCCCACCGAATAACCATGGGAAATAACATGGTAAGACAATCTACCAACAGTACCCAGCAAATTCTTGGTTGGTAAGAATGAGCATACAATTTAAAAAAAAAAGTTTTAAAGAGATAAATAATGCAGCAAAAAAATGAGAAAGAAATGGCACATTGCAACAGCAAAACGCGCCTTCTTTTTAACATGCGAATTTCAAGAAATGAAATCACGATGTCGCAAAACGATAAAAATTTTGTTGCTTATACGTATAATAGTGAAAAATTGGACGGAATGATGAAGCAAATCGCAATTTATTTAGCAATGAATGCACTTTTTTCAAGAAATGAATAAAATGAACCGATTCAATCAACAAAAAAAACAATTTGAATAAATTCCGAGTTGGATAAGAAAGAAACGTGGAGATGAACGAATTTTGCAGAAAATCTTGACAACTACATCTGACGGATTTTTTGTTCGTTAAAAAATTCCAAATTTAAAATATTTTTCGAGTCCTTCAATTTTAAAATTCCTCATCACCCAAGTTCTGATCCACCATCAAAAACTAAATCTTCAACATTTTTGCAATCAATTGACCGGATTTCCTGCCTCACAATTTATCTCCTTTTCCTAGTACTGTATTTTTTTACCCAGTCAGAGTATAGATTATTGAATAACAAAAAAAAGGTTAAAGGTTAATGTCGACACAAAGGACCTTTCCACCTAAACTATTAATAGGATATTAATGATTTTTCAAGGACCACTCAATCTTCACCCCAAGTCATTTCTTCATGATCATGGTCTCTAGAAATTTCCCAAAATACCTTTCACGAATGGAACTTCATACTTCCCCTCATCCATTTGAAAATCTCTCCTTTTTTCTGAAATTGAAAGAACAAAATTTTTAAAAAAAATGCTACACGTGCCAAATGAACGCCACTCTACTTAGCATTGGTTAAAAGAGCATTCAGGGACAATTTAACAAAAAATAACTGAGCAACAGGAATAACTGGGTGTCAAAGCATTTGACTGCAAAAATTGTAAATTATTTTCCAATTCAACCGGGTGGCAACATGTTAAATATTCCTTCCTCACCAATCAAGAATAATTGGATCATTCTCTTGATAAAAAAAAATCAGCTAATGGTAAACATTGTTACTTGAATTAAGGCTGAAAATATCTGAAGTAAATTTTCTTGGGAGTAATTTGAAGGATTGTGTTTTTCATTCAACAGCCTTTTCCAATATTAGACAAACTTTAAAATAGGGTGAAATTCACCCCAGTTGCAGCCCAACAAAAAACATTTGTTCTATTCCTATTGAATTGAATTCAACTGCAGGCTTTATTTATTTCCACTTTTTTAGCTTCTTTCTTACATTCATCCAAACACATTCTTCACATCAGAATGTATCACAGAGAAGCAGACACAGCATATGAATATAAAAAGCTAAGAAAATACGTCCCAAAAAGTTCAACTGAACAACTGATATAAATACATAAAATGTCTTCCCTTCCCTGTTCACAAAAACAAAAACATAATATATATAATAAGAATTGCAGCTTTAAAAGCACTTACAAAACCCAAATTAAAGCACAAGGCATTCAACCTGCTCCCACATGAGGTTTAGTTACTTAAAAAATTTGGAGAGAATTTTCTATGAGAAATCATACAAGGTTAACAGATTACTGTATCTTGGGCCTCTAAGATTTTGGTAAGAGTATTTTCATTGAATTTTAAAAGAGTCCCAAATCGTTTTAAAGCTCATTTCTGTAGCTGTGGAATGCATTTCTAGAGTTTGAAGATTTTCCTCTTTAAATTCTGGATCCTCAGTAACTCTTCATTTTTTTCACTGGTCCCTTGTAGTTCAACTGAAAGAGATCCAACAGCATTGGGAAAATTGATTGACGATGAGATGTTCAACGCTCAGTTGTCCTCAATGGGAACTTGACCCCGTACCACAAAAAAAAAACTCTCAACACATACTAGAAAAAAAAAAAAGAGATCGATCTCGTTCCTTAATGAGCTCTCCAGCCTTCGACCAAGAAAAAAGCTTCTTTCATTAGATAAGCGTGTTCGTTATGCAACAGCCCACAAGAAGGCTATCGTGTCACGGATTCCAGTTCACCTCACCCCAAAATAATAAAAAAAAAAGGTATCCTCTCTCTCCTCGGGGAGAAATTCCCCAAGGAATAACTTCCGGTGATAAACGAGTCCCCAATCAGGGAGACAAGCAGGAGTGGTTTTGAAATTTAATCCCGGGGATTTCTTCGGGGGTATTTAATACGACAGAAAAGAATTTGAACACTGCCAGCTGTTTATTTTCATTTTATTTTTCCGACTTTTCGTTCTCCCAAAGGAACGCTTTGTGAAATTGCACGTCTCAGAACCGTTTCTGTCGTCAAAAAATTGCACGCACTGAACTGGGTGGCACAGAAAAAAAAATACGATTTAGGAACTATGGCTATTTCCCTAAAATTCACTTTCAGTGTCAAACTAAGCAACCCTATTTCTCCAAATCTTAGCAAAAAAAGAAAGAAAAAACCGGAATGAAAAGAATGAACAACATACTGTACAGGGGGCTCTTCATTCGTCTCATGTATTATATTCGTCACAAAAAAAAAAAAAACTTTGCAGGAAAGAAACCGTGCCGAAAAAAGAAATAGGGAAGACAGGAAAAGACCACCTCCTCCTATTCGCATCGATTCCGCATTTGGAGGGGGCGGAAATTACAGTCTCCATTTTCCATACACCCCCACCCCCCCCCCCCCTTTCAAGAAAAATGAACCCGGATCTAGTAGAAATTTTTTACTGCGAAAATTGAGAAAGGATTCCCTTCAATGAGGGTCACATTCCAAAAGATCGACCCAAGAAGGAGTAAATCTTAAATTAGAAAATCTTGAAGAGCGAAAATCATGAGGATATCGCAAAAGAGTAAATCTGAATAAAGTCATATTTTAAAATACAGTAATACGGTAAATCTCAATGCAGTTGAGATTATATGCATGCCAAAAGATCAAATATCAAAATATTACAGCACACCTTAAAAGATTAAATCTCAAGAAATCAAATCTTTAAAAAAGAATCTCAGCAGACCTTCTAAATAGCCAATGAAAAATAAAATGCACGATCTTGCCAATATTCTTTCCTCCAGCAAAGCTCCACGTGAAGGTTTCACTAAATAAATCAGATTAATTGGCAGGGTTGCAATTTACAAAAAATACAGTACATCTTCAGCAGATCAAGGCTTCTTCCATCAAGCCATTCATCTCGTAGCTGTCGAAAAAAAAGGACTCTGATTTAAAGACTCGGGTACCTCTCAGCTCGAAAGTCTTCACAGTAATTTCTCAAGAATCCCTTTCTTTTTCGCACAAAAACCAGCTGCAAACAAAAACAAAAAACCTCTCCTCTCTTAAAGGAATCAAGTTCATTACTCACGCTGTTCCATCGAGCGAAAATAAAAAGAAAAACGATTGCGTGGGTGAAATTCGCAACAAACTCGCTCGCCGCTGGTTCGAAGGAACAAAGGCCGACATGACCAGGGAAAAATTTTGAAAACAAAAGAAAACCAATACGAATACAAATGAGAAAACAGTTGAAGCGAAACGAATGAAAAAGAAAAAAAAAACACGTTCCATTCGTTGTATTCAGTCTCCATCAAGGGACTCGGGTCGACGCTGCAAAAGCATCGACCAAGCCTCTCTCGCTCTCTCTAGCAAGGTCACAATAACACGAATCCAACCAGCTTTCAACACCCATTACAGACATTTTCCTCTGACGTGTTTTCTTTCTTGCTTCCCCAAGGGGTTCTCCGAAAGTTTTTTTTTTATTTTCGCCGCAGATGCATAAAACGTAATTTACCCGTTTTTTTTGCTTTCAACACCCATTACAGACATTTTCCTCTGACGTGTTTTCTTTCTTGCTTCCCCAAGGGGTTCTCCGAAAGTTTTTTTTTTTATTTTCGCCGCAGATGCATAAAACGTAATTTACCCGTTTTTTTCTCTCTGAAACTTATAATTTGGTTCGTAATAGAAAAAAAATATCGATCCCATTTTGCCGCCTTCACAGCAGCCAAAGTGGCGGCTATGAAGGAGGCTGTTGATGAAAATGGCGGAATTACCTTGGATGACCTGGAGGCAACCCTTAGAAAAAATGCCAAGTTGATTTCAAAAATTCTGAGGGGAAAGCTGGGCTACAAAAAAAAAAAAAGGCGCCTCATCTTTCGAGTGTAGTGCAAAACTCTGCCAGGGTGAATAATTTAAAAAATTTTAAAAAAAAATTGTCAAACAGGGCTGATATTTCTTGTGTGCCAAGGAATATGTTTTCCCTGAAGAAAATATTTTTTTTCAGCTCAACTGTGAGCCATTTTCATTGCTACTCCGAGAACTTTTGTTAGAACCCTCGTACATCGGGATTCGTTCAACAGCAACGAAAAATGTATTCACCGACAAGCAGAACTTTTGAGCAACCCCTTTCTTCCCGTCAGTGTAACGTCGTCATTGGGCAGCACACGAAAGAACGACACATGAAAGAAACATTGCTTTCACGTCACGTCACGAACGTGGGTTGGAAAAATCCGGGAGACTTTAATCTAGGTTCTGCGACACAGACAAGAAAGAAATACGCGCGGTCTTCGACATTATTTAGGATTCCCCATTTATTTTCAAAACAAAAAAAAGAAATTTCAGGAGCTCAGAGTTGACAGAATACTGCGTCTGGGGAAATCGACAAAACGTGTCAAGATTGCAAAAAAAGAATAATTTCTGCCTCTGTTTCAGAAAAGTTTTAATTTCAGAGAACTGACAATTTTAAAAAACCAAAAAGTATTCTTCCTTTGACTACGTCGCCTTTTCGGCTGATGAAATGTCCCCATCAGTTTAAAAATTTGCCCCAACACGAAACGTTTATCCAAATAACACTCTACATTATAACCGATCGTCAGTCTGGCTACTTCGCAATTATCGCATTTTTTGGGCAACCAAACCACCATTTACAAAGAAGCAAAAATTGGGTCGCACCTCCATCATGTTCAACAACACAGAAAAAAAAACACTTAGATTGCTGGGATGTCCCCTGTCTTCAATGCCCTCATCTTCTTAAGTCATCACATAGGTGTCGCCTCTGTTCTTGACTGAAATTATAGCGAATGTTTTTTCAAACATACTCAGACTTTTGAGATACTGACTAAAAATAGCTGATGATTCAACAATCACTTCCAAAAGAGAAATCCCAGGGTTAGAAAAAAAAGCAAGCAAAGAAATTACAGGATATGTATAATGTCTGCAAACAAACCCAACAAAAATTTGAGGCTCAATTTCATTTTCCTAAAGTCCCTGAGCACACAAAGGGATTTATCCACTTGTGCTCTGTGTCCACCTCTAATCAAATGCCTGTCTTCATCACATAGGTGTCGCCTGAATCCTATGAAATTTCCCTTCATCAAATTGAGTCCTTGTTTGTGTAGGAATAAGTTTCTTCATACAGTATGTTGAGTCGNAAAGAAAAAAAAAAAACACGTTCCATTCGTTGTATTCAGTCTCCATCAAGGGACTCGGGTCGACGCTGCAAAAGCATCGACCAAGCCTCTCTCGCTCTCTCTAGCAAGGTCACAATAACACGAATCCAACCAGCTTTCAACACCCATTACAGACATTTTCCTCTGACGTGTTTTCTTTCTTGCTTCCCCAAGGGGTTCTCCGAAAGTTTTTTTTTTATTTTCGCCGCAGATGCATAAAACGTAATTTACCCGTTTTTTTTCTCTCTGAAACTTATAATTTGGTTCGTAATAGAAAAATATATCGATCCCATTTTGCCGCCTTCACAGCAGCCAAAGTGGCGGCTATGAAGGAGGCTGTTGATGAAAATGGCGGAATTACCTCAGATGACCTGGAGGCAACCCTTAGAAAGAATGCCAAGTTGATTTCAAAAATTCTGAGGGGAAAGCTGGGCTACAACAAAAAAAAAGGGCGCCTCATCTTTCGAGTGTAGAGCAAAACTCTGCCAGGGTGAATAATTTAAAAAATTCAAAAAAAAAAGTTGTCAAACAGGGCTGATATTTTTTGTGTGCCAAGGAATATGTTTTCCCTGAAGAAAAAATTTTTTTTCAGCTCAACTGTGAGCCATTTTCATTGCTACTCCGAGAACTTTTGTTAGAACGCTCGTACATCGGGATTCGTTCAACAGCAACGAAAAATGTCTTCACCGACAAGCAGAACTTTTGAGCAACCCCTTTCTTCCCGTCAGTGTAACGTCGTCATTGGGCTACAGGCGAAAGAACGACACATGAAAGAAACATTGCTTTCACGTCACGTCACGAACGTGGGTTGGAAAAATCCGGGAGACTTTAATCTAGGTTCTGCGACACAGACAAGAAAGAAATACGCGCGGTCTTCGACATTATTTAGGAATCCCCATTTATTTTCAAAACAAAAAAAAAGAAATTTCAGGAGCTCAGAGTTGACAGAATACTGCGTCTGGGGAAATCGACAAAACGTGTCAAGATTGCAAAAAAAGAATAAGTTCTGCCTCTGTTTCAGAAAAGTTATAATTTCAGAGAACTGACAATTTTAAAAAACAAAACAAAATTCTTCCTTGACTACGTCGCATTTCGGCTGATGGAATGTCGCAATCAGTTTAAACATTCGCCCCAACACGAAACGTTTATCCAAATAACACTCTAAATTATAACCGATCATCAGTCTGGCTAATTTGCAATTATCGCATTTTTTGGGCAACCAAACCACCCTTTACAAAGAAGCAAAAATTGGGTCGCAACTCCATCATGTTCCACAACACAGAAAAAAAACACTTTGATTGCTGGGATGTCCCCTGTCTTCAATGCCCTCATATTCTCAAGTCATCACATAGGTGTCGCCTCTGTTCTTGACTGAAATTAGAGCGAATGTTTTTTCAAACATACTCAGACTTTTGAGATACTGACTAAAAATAGCTGATGATTCAACAATCACTTCCAAAAGAGAAATCCCAGGGTTAGTTTTTTTCGTTCGTTTCTTTAATGTCCTATACATATTACAGACGTTTGTTTGGGTTGTTTTTAAACTCCGAGTTAAAGTAAAAGGATTTCAGGGACTCGTGTGTTTCCCTAAATAGGTGAACACGAGTGTGTCCACCTCTAATCAAATGCCTGTCTTCATCACATAGGTGTCGCCTGAATCCTATGAAATTTCCCTTCATCAAATTGAGTCCTTGTTTGTGTAGGAATAAGTTTCTTCATACAGTATGTTGAGTCGGAAGAAAATACAAAGAAGGCAAACATATTTGTTTTTAATCTCATGCAGCTAAAAAACGAATAAAATTCCAAAAACCCCAGGTTAATCCTTTTAAAATATAATACCTGCAGAGTAAATATAATAATGGCGTCCGGTAAAAGAAATTCGACCCTTCCACTCAAGTATATTTAAGCGGGGAAATATTTAAAAATGTGAGCTGCTCTCCGAGACCGAATCAGCCCACACTGTCCGTCCGTTATCCGAGGTTATACCCCTCTACGAAGAAAAACGTTTTAAAAATCTACCTCGAATTCTCTGATGGTTCCAGTAGTCCGTTGAACTCAAGAGGAAACGTTTTCCCTGGTTTTATTTCAATGAAAAATATAAAATCAGATTTTAAAAATGGCCCAAAAAAAACCAAGGCCCTTCTGTGAAGTCAATGTTCCCGGATTCCGCATTTTTCGCATCAGAAGCGAAAAGATAAGAAAGAGGGTATATGTCCAGACAAGATTAGATGCAAGAAACGGAGCTCCTCGATTCGATCAAACCACGTCTACAAAGCCACTCTTTTCTTTTTTCGGGACATATAAAATGTATATTTTACGATAGATGAAATAAAAATGGACCATGAACACGCATAAGGGCGCTGCTGACATTAAGACTACAAAGAAGGCAGAGCAACGGATTCATAATTAAAGAAGCCCTCAAAAAGCCGGGTTCATTCCACGGGGGGAAATGGCCTTTTGGGGACTTGACTGAGGGGAGGGGTTTTTTTTCTGCCCTGAAAGAACCAGGGTGGAGTGAAATGAACGCCAAGACTAATTCAGAGCTAGATAGAAATGAACAGTGTATGAAAGAAAATAAAGATTCAAAAAATAGTAACGAAAAATTGAATGATTTCAAAAGAAAGGAAAAATTGAACCCATGATCAGAGTCAGGATTCATGATTTATAATTCTCCATCATGCTTATTTCAAAAGTGATTAAATCTGAGAAACTCTGTAGAAAGAATGTCCAACTGGTTCATTGGGTTTGGTAACACTCTCGCGTTTTGCATTGATTCATTTCATCTTTCTTCTAAATTGAAAAAAAAATTAAACAAAGTTACTAAATGTATTGCACTTGAAATATGATCTTAACAAGCAAAATTTTATTTCTTGATTGAACAGTTCAATGCTAGAGTGTGTTTGTAACCTAAACATTATTAGGTATGGATAAGAAGCTTAGTGATTATGAAAAATTGGAAAGCTGAAGCTTATCTATTCAAATTTAATTTTTTCATGCAATTACTCTTTTGTCATCATGCTCTTCTGAAAGTTACTCTTTTAGAATTTGCTTATTTGAGATTTTAACAACTGAGACCTAATTTTTGGGTTAAATGTCTTTGGAGATTTTCTTTTTTGATGCTCTTTTCCATTTTTGCTCTTTTAAAATTTGCTCTTTTAAATGTGACTCCTTTGGAAGTTTATGCTCTTTTCAATTTTGCTCTTTTGACATTTGCTCTTTCGTCTAGATGACATGAGAAGGTTCATTACGGGAGAAGTTTAAATGTCATGATAAAACTCTAATCGTGACGTTTATAAAAGAAAGTCCTAGTTATGAAGAAGTCGAGACGAGAAAGTTCTAAATGAGAACTGAAATTTGCTCTTTTGAAATTCACAGTACAGTACTTATTTTTAGATTTTACCATGACATGCAATTTCATTAGTAAAGACCAACACTTTTGAGATTTATTCTTTCAAGATTCGCACCACTAAAACTTTATTTTATTTTTTAGAAAGATCTATTGAGATTTTTACCCATTCAAATTTGGTCTTTTAGAATTTGCTTTTATGCTGTTTTGGAATTTTTTTCTTTGAGATCTATCTCAAAGCAGGATAAACTTGCTATTTTGATACTTACAGGAATGTTTTTTTTTTTCCATTTTACCATATTATCAAAAGACGCTCAGATGGTTGGCGCTCAATTGGGCTGACTCACAAACGACCAACCCACGATTTTTCCTTCCCTTTTTCCGTTAAGGGCACCTAACGGGTCCCGCTCCCACCCTTTTCGTCCCGAATAATTCATTTCCCCTTGGGGAGTAAAACCGACATTTTATCGAATTTCGATGATGGCGACACTTGGGATCCCAGGCTTTCTCGGAAATGGCGCTCATTTACTTCATTGACGTAGAATGCAGACCGCTGCAAAAAAAAAATCTTCACCAAATGAACCCAAATGACGACACCAACATCACCGGAAATTTTTAGCTTTAAAAATGCATTCCGTGAAGAACGATTCGCTAAAAATGCCATCGGGTTTATCGAAGTGGTAATTTGCATGAAAGGGTGAATATTAAAAATTATACTTGGATTCGACCATTCAAAGAGTTCTACAGTAGTTTTCGTTTGGAAAAACTATTTATGCAAAGGTTCTGGCCGTGAAACGATTTTCAGTGATTTTTATGCAGCACATTATCTTCACGCCTTCGTCGGGAAAAATAATTCAAAACCATTTCAGCCGTTTCATAATTTTATGCATTTTATTCCGAGTTTCATTTCCACCATTATTCTGAATTTAATAGCATAGCACGTTTGGCCTTCGGTGATTATTCTCACGGTGTTTTTTTCTTCGTTACTTTGTTCAGCAATTCGCATTTGTTTAATATTATTCACAGCTGACCTTTGGCAAAAGTTCGCAATGGCATTTGGCCTCCGATTACCACTCACAAAATGTTTTTAAAAATGCTTTGAATAATTGTGAAAAGAGTCTGAATTCAACTGACATTGCCGATCAGAATTTGCATAATCGGAATAAAAATTCCGCTGTTTTTAAAATTAAATCACAAATTTTCTCGATAATCGGGGAAACAATCGAAAAAAATATATAAGCGGTGATAATCATAAAACCCGAGTTTCTCGCCACACGAAGGTCGAATGAAATTCAATAGTTTTGCGTAGGAAAGCTTCTTCATATATTCTGGTCGAAGTATAATAAAAAATTAAATAAAAAAACAGAATTATTCAAGATCACAGTAATATACCAATTGTTCTCCTTCACATGGCGTAGCAACCTTGAAAATATCCGGATTCCCTTCTCTGCTCTTATGGCAACAAGCCAAGAAGAAAAATACACCAGGGGTTGTAGACATCCGCCATAATTACGAAGGAGTCCAGAGAGAAAATGACGGTGAGAAAAACAAATGCTTCATTTTCTTCTTCTTTTCACAGCTCTCATTAAAGAAGATACACAAACTTGGAATTTTTTTTCAGCCTTTAGAGAAATAAGGATAACATTACCTTTGTATTCTTCCTCACAAGTTCATCATGTTTTTCCAAAATGTTTGCCAAAATTGTGTTTTACTTGGGTGAAATTCAATCCACATTTTTATTTGAAAGTATTTTTCATGGCGACATTCAAATAGAATCCAGGTTCATTTTCTCAGCCGTTCACGGAAAAATCATTTTCAAAAATAAATAATAATAATAATAATAATAATAATAATAAAATTTTTCTCGGCCATTTGCGGACAAATTATTTTCCAAATAATAATAATAAAATAATATAAATTTTCACGGCGCCATTCAAATAGAATCTAGGGTCATTTTCTCGGCCATTTGCGGAAAGAATATTTTTCAAATAATAATAAAAAATAATAATAATACAATATTTCACGGCGCCAAGCAAATAGAATTCAGGTTCATTTTCTCGGCCATTTGCGGACAAATTATTTTCCAAATAATAATAATAATAATAATGTTAAAATAATTTTTCACGGCGCCATTCAAATAGAATCCAGGTTCATTTTCTCGGCCATACGCGAATAAATTATTTTCCAAATAATAATAATAATAACAATAATAATAGTAATAATAATAATAATAATAATACATTTTTTCACGGCGCCAAGCAAATAGAATCCAGGTTAATTTTCTCGGCCATTTGCGGACAAATTATTCTCCAAATAATAATAGTAATAATAATAATAATATCAACAATAATTTAACTTTTCACGGCGCCATTCAAATAGAATTCAGGTTCATTTTTCTCGGCCATTCGCGGAATAATTATTAACCAAATACTCCATTACCAATAATGATTATACAGTAATGCACTTTTTCCCCTCATCCTCGACATTTATTCCCACGTCGTCGTGTCCTCGGATGTAAATGGACCGTAGCCGGATATCGATTCGATCCGATAAAGTGATTTGCTGCGTGAGATTAAATCACGGATTTCTAGATATCCTCCTCCCCAGTGAGACTACAGTATTTTTCTGTCTCATGCTTCATCACACGAAAACTTATGACTGACTCCCCCGTCGGCACAGTATCGATTTCCGACTCGGGATTTCAATCTAGTTTCTCTGCGACGAAGGTCTTGAGGAAGAGAGAGAATGAGAACATATCGACATGAAAGCCGTCAACTGGGCATCAAAGAAAATTGAGAAGGTTCAAGCGTGGATATGGAGTGGAAACTACGTATATATATATATGAAAGGTATACAGGAAAATATGGCACTGACAAGACGAAATATCTGGGGAAGGGTGGAAAAAAAGAGAAGAATTTATATAATTGGAGAGACCACCAAGGGAAAAAAAACAAGTAAAGTGCAAAGAATTACAGCTGAATCAACTCTGGTGTCATGTTTTTGACGCGATTTATTGACCATTCCCAAAGTTTGAAACTTGAGGGATTATATTTCTGAAAGGGCACATGGATGTGGATTGGCGTGCTGAAAGACAAATGGCAAAACCATCTGGCGGCAGTTAAGCTGCCAGAGAGATCTTTGTACATGATTTGTACATGAAGTGCCGACCTAAAAAATGGACACATAATATGTGACTTGATACAATGGAGTTTCTCACGAGAAAGGAAATCTGTCTGAAAAACTCTAAAAATTGTTTTTCTTTTAATTCAGGAAAAATGGGACAGACACAAAAATTGACAAATGAAAAAGCATTCGCTGATCAAAGGGAAAAATTCAGAGGAATGGATGGAGAGAATTTTAGGTCAAATTTCAGGTACTACTTTCTATTAACCTGGATTTTCTAAAGATGATCACGTGGGATCTAAACAAGACATCCAAGAAATTTCCGACATGTCAAGGGCTCTTTGACACAAAATGGTGGCTACAAATATTGCCACATGAAAACATACCAAAGAGGTTTTTCCTGTTTTTTTTCGCAATTGAAGAAAAACTTGAGGATTTTCATCTGCACACAAAATTTTCAAACCGTTTTTGGGTGTCTTAGAGCCAAAAAGCTCTTTGATTCAAAATGGCGGACACAAAGAACTGCACTCACTAGGAACATCCTACACAGTATTTTTTTCCTTTTTCTTTCAAGAACTTGAGGATTATAATGCCCACATTAATTTTCAAGTCGTTTTGGTTGTCTTAGAGCCAATAGCTCTTTGATCCAAAATGGCGGAAGACTAAAAAAAAGTTTCAAGATGTGAAAACAACTTCAAAGCGATGCTTTGATCCGTTTTAGAGCAAAAATACTGCACATGCTCATACTTGTCATTCAAATGCAGTACAATGCTTTTAAAAAATTATGAAATATCCCGCTGCCTCAAATTTCTGGACTGAACCAAAAAAAGCTTTCTCAAACTAAAAATCGCATAAAATCTGCATCTGAGAAGTTCACGCGTTAACATTTAAATTCTCGGGGATTTTCACATGCAAATTTTTGGACATAATCAAATTTCCGAAATCTCCGATTCGACATGGCAATCAAAAATAAAATCTATTCGATTTCAATTTCTATACATTTGTTAGAGCAAAACAGCGTTTTCTGACAAATAGCTTAAATAAAATTTCCCGTGAATCTGCAGTTTCAGATATTGGAATCAATATTCGTTTTGAAACCTACACCAATAATGTTCATCTCAAACCTTTTCATCAAAGTGTGTATCAATTTTTCTTCACAGAACAAAAGTTTTCTTTTTTTTAATGAACAACAAAGAAATCGAACTCCGACAAGTAAATACAAAAAAAAAAATCCGTCGATCGATATTCACAATCCTCAAAGCGTTCTGACGCAATAGTCCTTTTCACGTCAACAACATCCACTTCAACAAATCCAACAAAGGCTCAACCAAAAAGCTGAGGATTGTATCTATAGGCATTCTCGGAAGAATTTCCTTTTGTTCCACGAATTCTCGTGTTAAGCTCCTTCGGATTTTTATATATATTTTAGCAGAAACCAAACAAAAAAAATTGCTTCATCGGAAATTTGGGGAAAAAGAGGTTCCCCTTATGCATGGATGCATAAGATCAAGAGATTGAGTGAAGATCAATAGTTTGCCCTAGAAGTCTTGGAAATTTGCTCGCAAAATCTACTTGTACTCGAGAAAATGATCAAACACGGTTTCCTGAAATGTTTTCCTTTGATGAAATATTTATCCAACCCCGTCATGATGGATCAAAGAGCCACAATCTATCAACAACAAAAAAATACTGAGAATTTCTCGTCCCAAAAAAAAAAATAGATCCATCACTGGAGTATTTTATACGACAGAAATCGCAGAAAATCTTTTTTTTTTAAGTTAAGAAAATATGACTGAACCTTCCGGACAAAACATCACGGTCTTCTTCGCATTTTTTGCTTCAGGGGTTTTTCTTCCTTTCCAAAAACAGAGAACTGTGACTTTTTTTCGCAGACCTTCATATTAAATCGCGAAAAAACACAAAATTTCTTCAATTAAAGTAATGTACAATTACAATCATAGGGGTTCTAAAAAACTAAGAGAATATGACTGAACCTTCCGGAAAAAACAACGGGTCTTCTTTGCATTTTTTGCTTCAAGGGTTTTTCTTCCTTTCCAAAAACAAAGAAGTGTAACTTTTTTTCACATACCGCCATATTGAATCACGAAGAAACGCAAAATTTCTTCGATGAAAGTAATGTACAATTAAAATCATGGGGTTCTAAAAAACCAAGAAAATATGACTGAACCTTGCGGAAAAAAACAACAGGGTCTTCTTTGCATTTTTTTCTTCAGGCGGTTTTTCTTCCTTTCCAAAAACAAACAAGTGTGACACATTTTCTTTTCGCATATCGCCATATTGAATCACAAAGAAACACAAAATTTGTTTAATCACAGTACTGCACATTTACAATCATGGGGTTTTACATTTACTTAAAAGTTAAAATCAAACTCGCTGAAATGTTCTCATTTGATCAATACCTTTTTAAAATCAAATATTCACGGCTTCTGCGACAGACAAACATTTTTATGGAATCCCTTTCGCTCGAAACGACCATGAATTTTTTTTTAATCAACCACTGAGATATAAAAAAAACAATTTGAAAGTTACACGAACTTGTCGTGAGGAACGTTGAGATTCCATCGATAAAACAAATATGAATAATTCAATTCATGAATATTCTATTCTCTCGAAATTGTATGCGATTATTCCTAGCATGTCCAGCGGTGCTCTTGTTTATGCCTCAGCCCTTTCCAATGATCTAGAAAAAATTCAATGAACTTTTTTTAATGTGAACCCATTTAGAATAAATATCTGGCACCTGACAACCAAGAAAAATTTTCGACTGAGTCAATTTAAAGCATCAGTATCGAAACAAAAATTCACAAATTCAATTTATTAACAAATAACTTTTAAAAAATGAAAAAATCTACATAAATAACAGCAAAAAAAACAAGAAGAAGAAATAAAACTATTCTCAACACACAAAGACAATAATCACGCTAATTTGCTGGCTTTCACATTTCCAACACCAACTCACGGTTTTTTTTTTAAATCAAAAAACATACAATTCGGCAATTTAAGAAACCAAAAAAAAAGAGGGCGACTATCCGAGGCAAAATTATATCCAAGCTTTTCGAGTCCACTTTCCGAAAAACCCTTTCAGTGGTGCGTCTTTAAAAAAAAAAAAACGAGGAACACGTGTTCAATTTTTTTCTGATGATCTTTCGCCAAAAAAAAGTAGGTCCAAAAACTGGTGTCGATTTAGCTCAAATTTTCTTTTTTTTTTAAATAGGTGAGATCAGGGAAAGTTTTATTCGAGTTTCAAGGATACAATCGAATCTCCATGATGCGTAAAAAATAAATATTAAACGTTTTGTATAGCTTTAAAATTCTCTCTCTTTTCGCGGATTTCTCAGTTAAAGTAGGACACACCAGTTCTGGAGATCACCTCGAGATACCTTTGAAGTAATCGCTGCAATTACAAAAATTAATTATGAAATAAAATAAATAAATAAATAAATAAAGCAGCTTAATTGCAGGTGCATTGGATCCGTGAGAAGATCCTGGCACAGAATCCGACTGTCACACTTTACTTCACCCACGCACAACAAAACAACCCTTTTCTGACCCAGTTTCTTCCATTTCCAGAGAACTCCATCAGTCACTTTTTTTTAAGTTTTATTTATTTTTATTTTTTTTAACGTTAGTGACTCCCTTTCGACTTGTGTTGATTGCGTAGGAGTAACAGGGAGTGGTTCACTGAGAGCTTCTTGGGAAATACTCAACGTGTTTGTTTGCTCAATCCGGACAATTTATGCAAGAGCAATTTGCATATTTAAAAAATGCGGCGTGTTATAAATGTGAGGAGTGTCAAGATTTCTGCGCGCAATTTGTAATTTTCCAAGAAGAAAAAAATGTGTGCACATTTACTTCTTTTTAGACCCAAAAAGGCAGAAGTGGATTAGATTTTCAGGTCAATTCCATCTTTCCTCTCGAGTCGAGACAAAAACAAATCATCGCAACCAGAAGAAAAATATATTTTGAAATCCAATTGGATGAACGGACGATTTCAAGTTCACGCGTTTGAGAGTTGAGATAAAATTCTCGATGGAAAATTCTCGAGCATTCAATTTTCATACTTAAAGTCAAAATAGACAAAAAAATTAACACAATTTAAAATTACAAAAATAAAATAAGCTCAGAATTAAAACAATGAAATATGCTTTGAATTAACTTCATAACATACGTTTACAATCAACATTAAAAATATTTTAAAATTCAATTGTATAAACGGCCAATTTTTTTGCAAGAACTCAAGACATGAGAAAAATTATCGGTGGTAGTATTCAATTTTGGAAGCTGCGCCATTCCTAATCCAAATTTTTGTTTCAACTTAAAATAAAAATAGATAAGAATAATTAGAAATATTTTAGGAAAAATATTCTAAAATTCAATTGAAAGAACGGACGGTTTTTATTCCAGGGCTCAGAAGCTAATATGAAATTCTCAATGGAAAATTTTCGAGAATTCAATTTTCTGAAGCATGACTAAAGAAACTGTAATTAGCTGATTACTAAGGAATTTCTTCGAATAATTACGATTCAGATTTCTTTTCCTTAATTTTTTAAGGCAATATATGAACGGCTGCTTATTTAACGCATAATTACGTTTAAAATCTGAAAAGCTAGCATAATTTCAGAGGATTGCTTGAATCAGTCCAAGTCTTTCCAAATACAGTATTTCGATACTTTCTGTTTTGACAAGCGTTCATTTGAGAAAGTAACGAAGAAAAGCGGAGAGAAAAACTATCAACCATAAAATTTTCCCCTCGGGATGCTGCATCATCTATACATTTGAACGTGAATTTGATACCCGCTATTTTTGGCACTCGCTCTTTTTTCATTCCTTTTCTCCACATCGACATAATGAACCCGCTAATATAAGGAAAAGACAACAACAACAATAACAACAACAACAAAACCACAAAAATAATTTCCAAGCCGGATAAATTCTCGTCCTATTCCGCATCAATCTCCCCGATCTGAATTTATTGCCACACTTCAGATTCCCCAATATATTTCGCGAGATGAGAATTCTGTATCTTGTCAAGCCGGGCGATGACCCGGAAAATCCAAGCAAGCCCCCCTTTAGGGATGAGACACGAGATGAAAACAGGATCCGAACGGAAAAACGGGGTTCCCCCTTTTGCCCCGGGATCGTGATTAATTTCCCGGGGGTTCCAGTACCCGTTTTCGGGGGTATTCCGTCCATTGCCGCGATTACGACTTTCGCTTTCTCCTCTGTGTATTTGTTTGTGCGATGCTATTTCCGAAAGTTTCCGAATGACAAAAAAAACCAAAACAAAAGCTTAGCATGTTCTTTGACAAAATCATTCAAATTCCCAAGAACAGCGTGTCCAAATTCGAGAATTTAGAAAATAAATGAATTAAACGGAAAGAAATTCAGGACAAAACAGATAGATCTTCTATAAATTTTCGGATTGAGTCGGCCCACTTTGAAAAATTATTCTGAAAAGGAAAGTTATACTGAATTCCAAGAAGAAATGGAATATTCTTTGGCTCTCGATATTTCTTTATTTGAATATTCTTCTTGTTTTCGTGCACTTGACGTCTTTTCATTGTTTCAATTTTGACACGTCGTTCTGAGATGCGCAATTCTTGGACACACTCGAAAAGACAAAAGCCAATATTTTTAGCACATTCAAAATTCGTCTGCTTAAGATTTTCACACATTTTAATGAACTTTACAAGGTCATTATTGAACCTTTCTTGCTTTTACTTCGAGCCCTTAAATTTTTGGGATTTTTCCGATGCAACAGAAGCCAATTTGAATGATATTTTCGAAATACAGTGAGACCCCCACATGCGGACAATTCGAAATAGGGATAATTATTTTTAAAAAATGATAAAAAAAGGCCCAACATGAGGACATTGACTCAACATAGGGACATTTTGTTTAAAAATTGCAAATACATTTCAGGCCAAATTACAAGAAACAGATATTTCCAACCCGAAAATTGATGTAAGAAAATTTCTTTGGCATTTCTCTCACCAATTTACCATCCAATCAGCTAATTTAAAAAAATTACCTTCGGCAAATTACCTTCTCTATTTTTTACTTGAATATTATTTTTTGCAGAGAATGCCAACATTTCTATCTACTCTACAGAGGTATCAGTATAAAATTCCCCAAATGCCCATATTGTGTTGAAATAAATTGATTGGGAGACAATTTTTATTTTCAAGGAATTATGGTGAGTAATTTGTAAATTACATTAAACACTTATTAAAAATAATATAATGTAAGTGTAAGGGAAAATGAGACTCAACTTAGGGACATTTTGACTTAGGGACACTCTTGATGCACCAATTATGTCCGCATCTTGGGGTCTCACTGTATACGATTGAACAATTTATGAAAACTTATTGTAATTTGTTTTTGCAGATTGAAGTTCATCGCTCTGGCGTTGTTAGGTTCTTCATGATTTGTCAACGATAGTTTGTAATCATGAAAAGATTTGGAATTCAATTTAAAGCCTCTAAGAAATTGATTTTTGGGGCTGTAAATGTTCAAGCTTGAATGCTCAACAAAAGGAGAAAGCCTCTGCTATTATGAACTAAATGCAGCACACTTTTAAAAATTGCCTTTTATTTTCAACATTTTTTGTGACCATGATTTTTTCCAGGTATGCAGTCAACTTGTGTTTCTTCATTCTGAATCGTCAGCATAATTTTATGCGTAAAACATCTACAGTACCTTTTCTGAAGATTTGAAATCTTATTCAAGAATTAATTCAGAAATACTGTATTATTTTCAGCGAAGATTTTCCGCGAGTCTACAATTTCTCTCTGAAGCCGGAAAAACGCATGACCTGGAAAGCCACTATTGAAGCCACATGTGAGGCATCAAGGACCGAATATTGTTATGAGACCACTTTATGGTACCCATCGCACACGCATTGTTCAAATAGATGGCTCTTCAAACTAGGAACAACACTTTGTGAAGCCCTGCCAGCCTACATTGCAGACAAAGTTCTAAACATTTTGGGAAAGAAGCCATTTGCCATGAAAGTGTACCAACGAATGCAGCAAAATGCATTAGCTGTTGAATACTTTCTTAATGTGAGTACCGTTTAAAGCAGTGTTCCCCAACCTTTTTGGGACTGCAGACCTGCAAATTTCCATGAAATTTTTTGCCGACTGGTACATTTTCAGAAAATTTTCTGAGGACTGGCAAAGTTCCATAAAACTTTTGCAGACTCAAAAAAGTTTTGTCTGAAAGACTTTATGGAAGGTATATTTAGAACGTTTTCTGCTTTTTTGCAAAGTTAAGAACCAGTTGAGCAGCTATAGTGAAATGTCTTCAAAACCTTACTTAGGAATGCTGTGGACTTGAAGACAGATTAACAGAATGAAAGATTTTAAGAAAAATTTTTATGAGGTGAAAATGTGTCAAAAGTGTTATTATAGGATAAAAGCCAACATCTGACGTCCATGAGATAATTTCAACTGCAATTGTCTTGCTAAAATTTCAGATAAAGACACTGTAACATCCTTCATTGCTACTTTTGATTTATTATGCTGCAGAAAATTTAAACTGAGCTTATTATTCTGAACCCTCAATAATTACAATATTTGGAATTTCAAGCAGATCTCACTTGAATTCCTAATTAGACAAAATAAGAAAATTTCAACAAACTCAAATCTAAATCTTATAAATTTAGCAAAGCTGAACACATCCTATAAATTCAGATCTTCCAAACTTTTTCAAGTACAGTATCATAGAAATAAGTTTTCTTTACAGAATATTATGGCAAATAGCAAGATTTCAAAGAATGGGACCTGGTGAATTTTTTATGTGATCATTAAAACAATATTATGATGTTCTTCTTAGAACAGGATTTTATTTTATATTTATATGGAAGCACTGTTATCCTACATACGTGATTAGCAACATATAGAACTCAAGCCATGAAAGTATTTAGGTGATAAATTAAATTTTGATAAATTAAATCACGGAGCCTCAAAAAGTCGTCAACAATCGTGAAAAATAAAGAGAAATAGCAGTTTAGATTAGGGCCCTAATCTAAACTGCTAATAATTCATAAAGTTTTGAATTCGTCAGAAAGTTCAGCACTTGTTTGATCGGGTGAAGTTTGAATTGCAATACAATTCAGCAAGAAAATGAACCTTCGTCAATGCTGCATATATACCCGCAAGTTCCTTCAACAGAGAACTTGGGAATTCGAAACCAAAAACATTAATGATCTCTGGAATTCGCTGAATGACGAGGACCAAAAGATTTTTCCCTTCGACACCGGCGACGTTGACATGAAGAATTTACTGTACGCCGCCATCTTAGGAATCAGAAGTTATTTCCTCAAACAAGATCCAAAAACATTAGACCAAAGCTACAAACGGATGCGCAGGTTTGCTTCATCGGGTTGATTTCAACTCTTTTTTTTTTAATTTGCCGCTTTTGACTAATTAAGTTTCTTCTTTCCCAAAAAGGCTGTTTTGGATTCATCAAGTCACGAAATTCGCTGGCATCTTGCTGACCTTCCGATTCGTTTTTTTCGTCTTGGGACTAAGAAGTTCTTCTCTTTTTTGGCAAAAGAAATGATTTATTCCCGTTTTATTTTATTTAATTGGTCCACTACACGAATTGCAGTTGCTGCCCGGAGGAACAAAAAAAAAAAAACAAGCCTCGTTTAATGAGGACCAGGACTTCAGGAGGATGTTGTTTTCGTACTTCGAAAAGGGCCTCCTTTCTTTTTCGGGGGATTTTCCTTCAGAAAAAAAAACCGGTTTGAAACAATCTAAAGTGTGTTTTGCCCTGAGTTCACATTTATCTTCATTTATTCTCGCGTCTGCGGAGACATAAACGAAAAATTCATTGTCTCTGCAACCTTTGTCCCTTACAGTGTTCATTTTCCGTGATTCTGGAAGAATACCTCTGAACTATTTATCACTAGTATTTAAGAGAATGTAAGACAAAATTCTCACCCGCTTCAACTCACAAAAATTGTCGTGCTTTATATTCCTGGAAAAAGTTGCAATTTATGCGCTGAAAGCTTGAATAAGTGCGAGGATTCTAACAAGGAATATCTGATGAGGTGGAGGGTGAAATTCATGGATCCCTTTCAGTTGACGTTTACAACATAATTTTGAACATTTTATATTGATTTGATTTCAACATCATGCTTTATGTTCTGCTTTCCAGCAATCGCAAGGTTCAAGCAAGAAATATACCTACACTTTCTTACCTTCCCTGATCACAAAAACAAAGTATCAATAGTAAGAATTTCAGCATGAAGCAATTGCTAAACCCAAATTAAAGCACAAGGTTTTCAACCTGGATTGAGTATACCAAAAAAAATGCATACTTAGAAATTAAAATATCAGAAATCAATCATGAGCAGCTTCTTCCTCCAATGAATAATGTTTTTTTTAAACAGTGGCAATTAAGGAAGTCGTATTACTTCATATTTTTTAAAATTAGTTACAATTTTTACTAGTCGTAGTTCTTTTATATTTCTGGGCAGCACTGCACATAGATAATGAAGCATCGGGTTAATTTTTATACACCATGGATTTTTTGAAATATTGTGAATCATGTAAATAAGTGTGTCTCGAATTCGCCGGTGAAGGATTTTTTTATTTTACGTTTGGGGAACTTTAAATTATGATGATATTGTAATGCTGTTTTGAATGAATTCTGGTTTCTCATGCAATGGAAATGATCGCTTAAATATGTCACTGAATTTGTACTTGTACTGTATACTTTTTTTTTATTCGAAGTCAAAACTTTTTGTTGGCAAAATCGCCTCGAAACATTTACGATGAGTGCGATGTACTATATGCATTTATAGTCTTACTTTGGACTTTTTCCTCTATTTGAGGGAGGATTTTATTCGCAAAAAATCATTGTTTCAGCAGAGGTTTGCATAAAAAGTGTATCTTCTATTCTTCTTTCCAATTGAATGTAAAAAAAATCCAAAATCAAATGTTTTGTCACTTCACCAAAGAATGAATGAACAATGAATTTGACAAATACTGTATACTCCAAATTGAAAGGATTCATCGAAAAGGATTAATATACCTCTCAATTCGTTGTCATATATGTTGAAATATTTGCATATTTCAAGTGTTCCGAAAAAATGCCACGATAAATTGAGCAGGTACGGAAGATCTGCATAAGCCAGCTGAATCAAAATGCATGATTCTCAGGGGCTCGCGAGAAATATATTCTTTCATTTCAAAACGAACAAAAAAATCTGAGTATTTATTCGAATTCATTGCTTCGGATTCTGAAAAAAAAATAAACACTGTCATGATGAACTTCAGGCGACTTTGTTTTTGTTTCGCATTTCGAGAAATTTACATTGCTTTTAAACGCGGGATCGTCGCTCAGTTTCAAGTCTTTCAACCAGTGTTTGCAATCGTTGCACCTGAGCTCGCAAACCTTTCAATTCGCTTCCTTGTTCGTGCCAACCGTCGACGAGAGCTTTGAAACTGATTTGCAGCTTGTTGTTCGGCGAAGAGTCGGAAATCAATTTCGACAAAATAGTGTCAAACTGGTGAACAGTGTCGTCGAAATTTCTTTGCAAGTGCGAATGCGCCTTTTCCAGGGCATCAACTCGCTGCCGGGCATCCTGCGTGAGGAAATACGTTCCCGCGACTTGTTCCTTGGAACAAATCAATTGGTCGGGACTTGATATTGTGACATTTGATGCCCAAGAAGCGTTTTTGTTTTGTAACAATAATGCTTCCGTCGTGATGTTATTGAACAGCAGGGGTTTCGTGGAATTCTGCTGCGAATGACTCGCGTTATTCCTTCCCAACACCGTGTCAACCACTGAATCCTTCATCGTTTTCACCCGTTTTAAAAGTTCTTTCCGGAAACTGAATCTCGCAGCTGGTTGAGACACATTCGTCATCGGGGCTTGCGTGGGTTCTGGAAATTTCGAATAAGTGCAGGAAGTTTCCATTAAATGGAATGCTCGGGAAAGATCGTCCAACTTTTGGTTCACATCCATCAGTTTCTCTTCCAATTGCAGTCCTGTTTGTGTCTGGAACTCTGACTTGATGAGTAACTTGTTGCTGTTATTGAGAGGCTTAGAAAGCAGTCCTTCGAGTTTTTGAACCCGGGAATGAAGTGCGATCAAGGATTTCATTTTGGAGTAATCCACAGTGACTTCTGGCTCTGTGGGCTACGAAAAGGGATAATCTTTTGTATTGTTTATTTTTAAAAATAAATAAAAAATGTTACTGCCCACGGATATACAGTAAATTTATATATAGACTCTCTGTAAAACGATTTTCTTTGTTCAACAATGTTTTGTCCCACAGGGGTTTTCTAAAACCATGGTCCAAGACCTTTTCTTGGGACTACAGGCTGTCAAATTTTCAAAAAATGTTTTTTGGACTGGAAAATTTCCCAAAAATTTTCTGCAGACTAGCAAAAATAGTATTACACGCAAAGATAAAACGAAACTCTCCTTACAACGATTTTCTCTGTATAACAATTTTTTGTTACATAGGGGTTCTCTAGAACAGGGTTCCCTAACCATTTTGGATCCCTAGACTGGAAAAATTAAGATAAAAATTTTACAGGCAAATTTCCACAAAAAAAGGTCTGCTGATTGAAAAGTGAAAGTTTTTCAGAGAAGTTTGCAGGCTCACACAAGTTTTATTAGAAAGAATTCATGGCAGGTATTTAAAATGTTTTTGCTCTTTCATAAAAATTCGGTAAAGAACCAATGAAGCAGCTACAGTGAAATGTCCTCAAAAATTAGAAAGGTGGGCTTAAAAGGTTCCTCCGAATGAAAAATTGAAATAATTAATTTCAGCAGGTGAACATTTTTCTGAAGTGTAATTAGGAGAAAAGCCAACACTTTTTTCATCAGATAATTTCAACTGTTCTCAAAGTCAACCTTAAGATCCAAGCAGATGCAACTGACCTCAAGAAAATGTAACAGGCTCAAAATATTTACCTAGATAAAAAAACGTTATTATCCTGCATTAATCTTGTAATTCTGAAATGGTTTTCTGCATGAATATAACGAAGAATTACAACATAAATTTATTTTTGACTCATTCAAAAAATAAATGAATTATTGTTTCACTGAACATCCGGTCCCAAAAACAAAAATATATTAGCCACACTTTTCAAGGAATTGCCGCATTTTACTCAATTTTCAATTTAAAGGTCTGTCACAGTTTCCGCGGTCAGTGAACTACTGAATATAGCACAATTTTTACTTCAAATATAAAATCTCACGATTTTTTTTTTTTGAAAACCAGTCGAATTTTCTAGTTCACTCACGGTTGCTGACGTGAAAGCAACAAATGCTATGACGAAAGACAACTGCCAAAAGAAGGAATCCCCCGGCATGATGCAGCTGATGGCAGATTATTCCTAACAGAAATTCAAAATTCAACCACTCGCTTTTTTTTAGTGCTAAAAAATGTGGACTCTGCTTTCGGAAGCGTTTCCTTTATTCTTCGCGCAAAATATTCTGTTTAGAGAAAAGAAGGGCCAAAGGATTTCTTTAAATTTCGAAAACTCATTACCAATTAAAAAAGGAACCGTTGTTGTTAGATGAGAGAAAAAAAGGCTTGAACACATGGCAGACACGATGAATGGGTTGAACTGCGTCACGAGTTCTTCGGTGCTCTTTGTCAGTTATTTTTCTGTGTGCGCAATAAAATTGTAAACATATATACGAGACACACGTTCACAAGTGCAACCAGGAATTCGTCAAAGTGTGTCAAGGTTTCGTTTGCGTCACGACAATAGGTATTCTCGACAAATAGAATAAATAAACTCGATGATTTTATGCTTAGTACTAATACTACTAAGTAATCGTTTTTTTCTCTCTCTCGTTCAGCTACAGTAAAAAAGAATGAGAGAAAAACGTCCTTAAACATGTTGATTATTTAAATTCATCTAGGTTTTGACAGAGAAACAGATTTGTTCCAGGCTGGCACCTTTAAGCAGTTATTCTAAAACTACTCACGAACTTTCGATAATTAAAGTTCTAAAATGTTTAAATGAATATATTACTTCGTAATAGTGATTTTCAGGATTTGAAGATATTAAAGGGGCTTTTCATCAGTTTTTCTCCTAATCAAACTGGAATCAATCCTATGCTAAAAATGTGTACTCTACGAGCGAAACTCTGACCTCATGGAAATGAAATGTGTTTCAAATGATGGATTCCAAATAATAATTATAGAGATTTTAAAGCAGTTTTTTAATTGGAAAATTATCTTTTTCTAAAATCGTAAGAACAGTGATGAAATCAAACTGGATTCAATTTAAAGTTGATGATACTTCTGGAAATAGTAATTCTGCGCAAGCAATATGATTCCAAGACTAAAAGAAAAATGAATGTCCCATTAATTATGATCAAGTTTTCAATTTAATTAATCTAGTGTTGCATTATATGAAGAACGTTTTTCACAATACTGTGCCTCAGCTTTTCGAGCTTTTATGTTGATTGTAAGAAATTCTTTATTCTTGGCTAAAACTTGAGACGATGAGACCTTTTTTGCACTATAGCTTCAGCTTGTGCTAATTACTTTAACCTTTTTCATTTAGAAAATAGTAAAGCATCTGTCAGGAAGAAATCTGTTTTTTTTTATTATTGATTTGAATAACAAAAAGGACTTGAGCTGTTTCATGTTGATCATGAACCTCCGACATTGTATTTTTTTCATCATCTTCAAAAAGGAAACAATTGAGAAGTTTTCTCATTAATCACAACTAATAGATTTCGTGTTCTTAAGGGCGTCAATTTAACTTTCAAAAAACCCCTCATTCGTCGATGTTCTTGGGAAAATTGAGCTCTTGCTCTGAATTCCCACTTGTGGGTTTTTCGTCCTTCTGCAAAAAGAAAAAAAAAATAATACAGCATAAGAAAATTTCCCGAACTTGTCCTTTCCATGGTTGCGGGGAAAATCCTATCCTGAAAAAGTCCCCAAAACCTGGGAAAAACAGACAAAACGCAATGTCACCGGAGCAATCCCGAAAAGTTACGAAACGCCAATCACAATTCCCTTACAACGTGACACCAAAAAAAGTGCACAGTCGCGGGAAGGCGACACGTGAAAATCCAGATTTTTGTCTAAATTTCAAAATTTTTTCTTACTATAAAAGAGAACATGAGTTTGGCCTTGCTGCCTCAGTCGTGTCGAATGCCTCACTTTTGATATGTTCGTGCACACAGAAAATTTGGAAAGAAAAAAAAACCGTGCACTGTAATTCAAAAAGGACTGAGATAAAATATAAGCCGCGATGAAATTGGCACGAGATATAAATGTCCTCTTATTTGGCGTTTTAACTTCAAGCAAAATTTCAACATACGAGCCGTCGCCTTGTATGAAACCCTAATTTGAAAACTTCGCTCGTTTGATACTTATTCTCACTTGGACAAATTTATGGTCAGCAGCATCTTTAGTTGCTTGTTCATTTGCTCCTCTGCTGTTTTGTCTTCTGTGTTTCTCGATTCTCGGTCATTTTTTTTCATATCCACTGCGTAAAACTCTTTCTTGCGCTTGTAGTTTTTCATTCGTGCTTGATAATTTTCTCTGTGGTGTAACTGATGCTAATGAAAAATTCATAAGTTTAATTCGTCTCTCCGACTCAATCACAGTATTCTGAATTCGATTCGCGAGAGAATTCGAAATTGATTAATTAATAAAATGGTGGCACTAAAACCGACACCGATTCAGTGCAACGAGTTGCCCGCGTCCGGCGGAGCTTCTCAAATCGCGGAGTTTTTCGAAGGAAAATGTATCTTTGTTACCGGAGCAACGGGATTCATTGGGAAACTATTGGTCGAAAAACTATTGAGATCGTGTCCGGGAATAAAGAAGATTTACTTGTTGGTCAGGGAAAAGAAAGGTCAGCACGTTCAAGAAAGGGTCGATCATGTGCTGCAAAGCAAGGTGAGCAATCGCTGTTGACTTGACAAATGCAATTCTCCGGAAAGGGTTAGAAACAGTGTCAATATGGATGTTTCTTGTGTGCGCAGCAAGGGAAATACTTGCAAAAGAAAATAAGCGAACCGTACTTGCAACATATCAGCAGTAGCATTCTCCAAAATTCACTGTTTTAATTGTGTTCCGAATCTACTTCAAAAAAATTCCACCAGTCGGCAAAAAATTTTCTTCAACGAACCCCGTGCATTTCAAGAAATACTGCGTAACAAGTAGCCAGTTCTATTGATTACTCATATTCCACCGAACAATTCAGCGAGTTCGCACTGCGCAAAATTGTTGATTTGTTTTGACGGGATGTGATGCAGGGTCGAGAAAATTTGGTCTCAATTTGGATTTCTTCGAATGTGTAAAATTTCTGTGAAATGTTCCGAAGACGAGATAATCGCTGTAATTGCTGCAACACTTTTTCAATTAAATTGATAATCAAAGGTTAAATAATGAAGCCGAGTACGTATATCTTTCAGGAATATTGAAAAAAAAGACGTTGGATTGAAAAGAGATTTTCTCGACAGAGTAAATTCGCATAAAATCCAATCAAGATTAGCGAATTGAAAATAGCTTTCAAATAAAAATTATCTCCCTTAAACTGTACCCCCATTGATTTGCCTGAAGAATTACATTTACACTTTTACACCGAATATTTAAATACTGTGCATGAATGTTCGATTCTGCTTTTCCTTCTGGGAATGCAATGTTTCCCTAGTTAAACGTCTTTATCTGTTTAGGCCTTCGATTACATCCGGGAGAAGAATCCACAGAATTTAGATAAAGTCGTGGCGGTGGCCGGAGACCTGACGTTACCCAACCTCGGGATTTCGTTTGAAGACGAGCAGAGTTTAATCCGGGACGTGTCCGTTGTGTTTCACTCAGCAGCTACAGTGAAATTTGACGAGCCGCTAAAGAACGCCATAAACATGAATGTCACCGGAACTCTATCAGTGGTGAATCTGAGCAAGAAATTCCACGATTTGAAGGTAAGACGACGCGTTGTAATTATGATATTCCCTCGATCTCCTCAACCAGAGTCCGAAAAAAGTGGGTTTCCGAATTTCTTCCTCGCAGGCTTTCGTGCATGTATCGACAGCTTATTGCAACTGCGATCGGAAAGTGATCGAAGAAAAGATTTATCCAACGGAACACGACCCAGAGAAAGTCGTTGAAATGAACTCCTGGCTGGCAGATGACGCCATGAACAACTTGTCCGAAAGGTACAATCAAAAGAATACCATATTCAACATAAGTCAGGACTTACTTTTTTTTCGCCGAAATTGGCACTCATATAAGCATTTGATCTTACTTGAAATTCGAATATCAAGTTATCTCTCCAGCGTTTTTGGAAGAACTAGATACATACGCAGTATTCTACCGAGGATGCGTCGAAGTACAGTAATCATAGTACAGTAATAATATATACTGTATACCCCCACCGTTCACAACTCTGTGCTGAAGAACTTCTTTTTCCCACTCGAAATCCTCTGTCACCAATAAAATTATTCACATGCGATGCATGTTTTACAGTTTGCGTGGAAAGAAGCCGAACACATACACATACACGAAAGCATTGACGGAAGCGCTGCTCGGGAAAGTCGGCGCCGGGATGCCGATTGCCATATTCAGACCCACGATCGTCGCCAACGCGTACAACGAGCCGTACCCAGCTTGGGTGGATTCAGCCAACGGATGTGGCGGGCTTATGGTTGCAGTGGCGAATGGTGTTTGGCGCTATTCTAACACGGTTCCAGGCGCTATCGCCGATATTGTTCCCGCAGATTTCTGCATCAACGCCATGATTTCGCTTGCTTGGAATTTAGCCAACTCGACTAGGTTCGTAAGGACAAAAATTGACTCATCCATCGTGTGTAGCGGTGATTGGTTCTTATGCTCACAGATTTTGGCTTGATGTCGCTCATAGTTAGTCTACAAGCGCTTCTTAATAAGTTCCCTTGGTCTCCATGAGTTTTCTATATGTACGGTAACCTCAACGGACACATCTCCTGCTGTTGAGCGTTTAGGCCGTGGCAAATTAACTTCAGGGCTTCGCGCCTTCCTAGATAAATACTGTATTCCAAGAGGATTTTTTTTACTTTCCCTCAATGCTAATCGAAGTTCATCTCCGAATAAATAAATAAATAAAAATGTACCTAAACGAAGCATCATCAGCCCCACATTAGTCACGGGCGCAATTCAAGGAGACCTGAAGTATTATACTGCACCTTTTCACACTTTATTTTAATCTCAAAGCCACATAAAAAAAAACAATATAGGTCTATATTACTTGCCTCGATGTAGAAAAACAATGCAGCCTGTAAATACATTTATGAATCATGTGAACTTTCGCAGAACACAAGAAATCGGCGTGTACAATTTTTCTTGCGGAAAGAAGGCGCTTTCGTGGGAAAAGGCCATGGGCCTCGTGTGCACTAGTGCTCGTTCTGACTCCTGCTTCGAGACAACGCTGTGGTACCCAAGTCATTCACAGTACACGGACTCAAGAATATTCAAACTGCGAACACTCCTGGGCGAAGCTCTTCCCGCGTACGTCATTGACGTGTTTCTGAAAGTTCTGGGAAAACGACCGATGGCCAAGCGACTGTACGAAAAAATACAACGAAATGCGGCAGAACTGCAATATTTCATGAACGTAAGTTTCTTGCCATCCGAATGCAATTGATTACGAGGAAAAAGCCGTATTCGCTCACATGTAAGATGCGCAGTATACTCGAAGTATGACGACAGAATCTACGTGCATCTCAGAATCAATGTATGCTGCTGTCATAACTTTCATCGGCAAAATGCAAATTATATTACGTAAAAAATATGCACCGAAATATTTAAATGATAAATATTTTATTTCCAGTGATTAACTCTAAGCCCATTACCCGAGCTAGCTGTAAGCGTACAGAAAGTTTACAATTTCAACAAATTCAATTGAAAATATGAGAAAGCATCCGTCGCATCTTATTCTCTTCGCCATATTTTGAAGAAGTGACGCATGGTATTTATGATGCTTTCGGTCTAAATACAAATTCGGTTTTGATCGCTGAGATCTTGAAGAGCGAATGAAAATTGACTGCTGCGCTTCATTTTTGTGTCAAGATGCGTTCTCATACGCGATACTGTACTGTATATCGATACTTGATTGTGACTTCATTCTTTCAGGGAACCTGGGAATTCAAGACCATGAACGTTAAAGAACTTTGGCATAAACTCAACCGAGAGGACAAGAAGACTTTCGGTTTTGACATCGAAGATTTGGACGTTGAGAAGTTTGTATACTCCGGTTTGTTTGGGGTGCGCACGTATTACCTCAAGAATGACCCGAAAACAGTCGCTTCGAGTCACAAGAGGATTCAAAGGTAAATTATCTTGATTTTCCGAAAAAATAATGGGCACACAAATAATTCTGAAAACACGTATTCTCTTCAGATTATACTGGCTCCGACAAACCACGATTCTGACATCGATTTTAGTAACGATTGAATTTGTGGTGAGGATGATGGGAATGAGAAAGGTTTCCCCCTTGAGGCTTCTGAAAACCATTTGGTTCCTTTTCATGCGATCAAGTTTGAAAGCTGTCAAGTATTCATGACCAAATCTTTCATGGCTACTTTGTTCATGCATATATATAGTTTACAAAAAATTTGTTGAACTGGGAAAATAAAACTTTTTTACAAAAGCACCGTAATGTTCTGGCTATGTTTAAAAAAATTTGTATTACAGCTGTAGTAACAATCAGTATGGACGAGGCTCACGTACAATATCATATGAACACCTTTACCACATTGTATCATGAAGCTCATTCCATAAATAGTACCATAGATACACCCGCTTACACCAGCATCAATGACGATCTTTTTATGGCTTCATAAAAAACAGACTGCCATGATACAGATGAGATCATGAGAAGAAATCCAAAATCAATAAATAAAAATCGTACACATTACATACAGTAAGATTTGTATATATTCCCCATTCAAAAGTAATATAAAATTTCACACAAATCCTGCGAGGTATTCCGCAATAAAAAGAATCACAACATTTTGCATTGAATGTTTTTGGATAACCTCTCATTCCTGATGATAAAATTGATACACTATACTGTATAGCGAGATGTTCTTCACAACACATGAATGCAATCGATAGACTTTCGTAAATACTCCGTTTCAGGTTTCAGCAAAAAAAGGTTCGGCAAAACTCTTACCAGCATTTACATGAAAAACTACTCCCCATCCAACAGAAGATATAATCCCAAAAACCAGGAGAACTTCGTAGTTCAATCTTTGAAAATGCACGCCTATCTTGAATAACGGTCAGAGACGTTCAGGTTTGCCTGGTTCTTCTATTGATCTATTTGATGCACAGTAGTTGAAGACGTGAAGTCATACGTCACCGTTCTTATTTTTCTGAAGAATTGATCAGAACCCGGCTCAACGGATTCTGACTATAGCTGGAATCCTAGTGTTCGCAAATCTCATCGGAGATGTCCCTCATCAACCTGACATTTTCGGTATGAGATATCACCGCAAATAAATGCCGCTGATATCCATTCAGACGCCTTTCAGGAGGAATTGAAATTTCTTCATGAATCACGTGTCGAAATTGTGAATCAAGCTGGACTTACAATGGTACACCATAGCTTCACAAATTCCTCCATCATTCCTGCGCTGGGTGGATTCGCATAGAGACTGCGGCTGGCTCGGGACGAAGTGGAAAAATCCCGTAAATATATTTGGCAACATCAGCAACTCTTAGCAATACATTTTTTTTATCAATGATCTTCTTCCCACGTTTCACCAGATGAGATTCCACGGCATTCGCAAATGTTTTACTAGAATGAGCAACATTACAGCAAAAGAGCCTTTAGCAGTGCGAAAGAACAACGCCAAGAAATCAAATCATACCATGGAAGCTTGTGCAGATGTAGTTAGTTTTGGATGAATATTTAAGAGTGTTCCATCACAGGTGCCAAACCGACTTATTCGCCAGCTCTATTAGTTTCTGCACGGTTTCACAAACAGCAGCCCGAAGTTCGACGCACGGTTTTCGAGAGCATTTTGTGATTCCCGCGAATGATTTCCAGCGCACTGCATGCCTATATACAGACAATATAATCAGAATGACATTTTTTCTGCTTTTCCTTTTTGTCATGGCTTACATACCCGACACTGTCAAACCCTGACATGCATTAACGTACCATCAGTCAACGACAAACGGAAGTAAAAGTGGTGATGAATTGAGAAGCTCACACAAATCCTCGTTTTTTGCAAGACAAGATTGCCGCGCTTGTCAATTTGCGTTATTCAATGCTGAATTATAGCTAAAAAAATTCTTCAAGATTCTTTGGCAATGAATATTTTCAAATTAAATGGTATTCATATCTTCCAAAATCTCATTTATGTGGTTCACGTCGGGGATGAAGCCGTTTATACGAAAAAGCATTGATTGATGTTTTCCTTTTCTTAAAATGAGCAGGAGAATTATATTAAATCACTTCGGGGATGTGCTGTTTCGACGATTTTCTGCCGGGGTTACTGCATATTTTTCGCCGTAACTCAAAGCTGTCGGGTAAACAAACGCATTTCCGCCTCTTATGAGAGTGTTTTACGACCCCAGGCAAAATTTTAAGGCCATTATTGAGCCTCCCCGTGTCCCATTTCCTGCTCCATTTGCAAAGGAACTCCTTTATTTCAACGTCGTCGTCGTTGAAACAGTCGTATATAGGCCTAATCGTTTAACAACCTTTGTTGCGCGTGTGCAACCACCCGGGGATTTTCGGTTTTCTCGCCATGTCTACTGATGTTTTTCTCTTGCGAGAGTCGGGGGATGGGGGTTCACAGGCGTTCAATAAGCAACTGTTCAAATCCGGAAAGAGCCATAAATTCCAGTTAACTGCTGCTTGCCCGGATACCCTTCGACTTACTTCGGGAGTAGATTCGTGGGGTTCTGCTTTCTGTTTTTTAATTACTTCAGGGACATTTTTTGGGTTAAATAATGCAGAATGGGGCCATCTCTGTAAGAGTGCCTTCCTCATCGTTTTGTTCTCACTTCGATATTTTCGACTGATCATCAATGCATGTAGGTTTATTTCTGAGAACGACATCTGTTCCCTATACCAAACGCGTTCAAGCAACGGCTCAAAAATTAGCTTATGCGCAGCTGATTCCTGGGAAACGCTTCTTCATGCAGTTTCTTCATGGCGGATTTGGTAAGTGCTTCCGGTCTTCAACGGATATTCTCGGTTCAGTATTGAACCTCAATGAATAGGTTCTCCCCCTCAGAATATGGATTCATGATGAGTATGTTGGTCTGGGGTCCAGATTCGCCCTAAATCTTTCATGGTTCTTTATTATCAGGGTTCGCTGGACATTTTTACTGATCGTTCATTATCTGTCCGAGATTATTTTAAAATGTCCCTCATTAGCTGACGAATGACTCATTCGAACATCATGGGAAAATCCGTGAGGACGAAAGTAAAATGCTGTGTAATTAAACGAAAGAGTGCAGCAATACTGTATACTTCATGCCGAACTGAATACATATCGAAATTTTTGATTATAATTTGACGATTTTTACTTACCTGGAAATTTAACAGACCATCTTTTATAACATACAAGCCCATTCACAACATTTGAATCCAATTGATGTTGATTAAAATGCATTTTACGCAAGAAATCTTCGAGACGGATCGTACGTTTCTTTTTCAATTTTTAATGCAAGATTTCAAGTTCGTTTTGCTTATAATATGTTTCATATTCCTTGTAAGTTATCGATACGCCAATCAAAGGAACGGTTTATTCTCATTTAGAACAATTGCAAGTATAATTTGCATTTTTTAATTATCTCAAGATGAAATGAGATATAATTTGCACTTCGAGCTGAATTCCGATGTTTATAACCTCACACTTGAATAACTGCAAGTATTGCAAATTGGATGATTTAAAATTGTAGAAGCTTAATTATCTCATTAGTACGCGTCCCAACTTATTTGAAAAATTAAATCTTCTGATTTAGCTGAGACAACACTGACATCATGCAAAAATATTAACTCTGTGTATTGATGCTGGGCATCTTTCGCAGCTTCTTGTTCTCTGGATGAATCCGGGCATTTTTCAAAATACACTAGAACTAGATTAAGTGACACGCGATCGACGATTTCTTCAAGGATGATGAAGAGGAAAATAATTTTTCATATATTTGTATGCCTCATTCTAGAGCAGGCGTAAAAATAAATGGAATATCACAATAAGGGTGAATAACAGATGAACACCGAGATTGTTTTAATTATCTCAAGATGAAATGAGAACCACGCAAGAATGGAAGGTGACTATATACGCGCCAGTATCAATTCAAGAATGAAGTACTGTACAGTACCACCTATACATCATCCACCAGCATGCAATATACTATTTATGGAACAAGCATGGGAATCAGGTTTTGTATACATACAGGTTTTGTATACATACTCCAGATTATGTGAGGGATAAACATCAAAATATGGTCAGTACAGTATTAAAATACAGAATAATACAGTCGAGATTTAAACTTCTGGAGGAAGAAAGTAGGCTTCATGAAAGAAAGTAATAGCCATTTTCCAGTGCACAACGGCATCACTGCACACGGATACTTCAGTTGGAATCAGTTTTGCATTACATTCGTGTACAGCGTATTCAAAATATATTCCGCACCCATATTCACACATTTCTCGGGTACGATACTGACTATAATTCGTACAATATTTGGGAATGTGTGCCTGAGCAATCTCCTTAGTTGTTCCCAGATCAGGAATGAGCGAATGACTCGAACCCACGAACAAATTGAGTCATCCACCCATATACAGTGTAGCTTTCAAGCAGAAGAAAAACAGAACCGCTCGCAGTGGAGGAAATTCCGTTCATTGCATCACACACTTGCGCAGTAGAACCGTACGTGACGGCAGGCATTCACTATAGAAAGATTATGCAGGAGGCCCATAAAACGATGGGTATCAACACGATTTTCGCACAAGGGGAGGAGTGGTGAGGATTCTTTTTTTTCGCCTGCTTACAGTACTCCCACAAGACTTCGATCTCGGTTTTGTTCTTCCGAACTACCGCACGTACGTTCCCGCATTTCTACGAACGATCAGAATATGTGCAGGACTGGAGAACCTAATTGTTACAGAGTACAGAAAAACAATAATGCTGGAGGAAACGTTAATCTGGGAGGCACGCACAACTCTTCTGTCAGTATGCTTGAAATACTTCATGTCGTTTACCATGACATGGTTCCCTTGGCAGAAGTGATGTCGGTAGAAAACTGTATTTATGTGGATAACCTGCAGTATAGCCACGTCGACTGCGCGTGTGCTTCGAAGAAAGACTGCAGCATCCTCGATTCTAACATATAGACCAATCACAGGTTGACAGCTAACATATTGTACAGCGCTAACGTTTCTTCGATTAACATCCGAGTGCAGCATCCGCTTTCCGATTCAGTCGTCTCTGGTATAGGGGTACCCGGGTGTCGCGGGAATTCTCAAACGCACTTCGGAGGTCTATCGCGAAGGAAATTCATTGCCCTATTTGAGTGCATCGCATGTCAATGTCATTGCGAAACTTGAAGTTGGTTTATTATGGGAAATATATGTAAATGTGAAATTGATAACCTCTATTTTGGAAAAGTCCTGTAATCGATAACATCGGGAATGAGAGATTTTCTCGTCCCACGTACCATTGAATTGAATCATTCATTACTCCACATTTCCACTGGCAAATAGTACATTGTACACATGGGAATGTAATCGAGAAGTACTTTCGTCATTACGAGTCCGCGATGCTATCAAGTGTTCCTCAGAAGTTCTGCTTTAGTGACCAATGAACTCCGCGAAAATCAGTTGAATGCTGATGAAAGCATCAAGCATGCTTAAAGAAATTACAATATACAGTTTGATGATAATAGTGGATGAGGAGTACAGTTGAAGGTGCACGTGTTCTGAAATTTCCAGTGCGAATCATCGTTGATTATCGCGGAGGAGATTTGAATGAATTGCGTCGATTAATTTTGCTGGGTAAGAATATCCAATCAGGGCCAATTCTTGACTCTGACAAAACGAATTCAGGGATTCTCTTCTCGTGCGATAGCTCCTTTCAAAGCCATCATCACACGTGAACAGCACTGATCAGCCTCTTGCCTAACCTTCGCTGTGGTGTGAAGTAGTTCAGATGCTTTGTTCCTGACTTTGGTTTGTCCAACCTTTTGGAGATTTTCATCTCACTATTGTACTCCTGAGATCAGCGCAGGTGGCGTATTTCCGACATGAAATCCTGTATCAATTGATTCTGACTGATTTGAGACGGCAGTCACGATTTACGCGTACGGAATGGTATGAAAAATGTGGCTGTCATAAATGATCAACAAATGGAAATGAGCACCTGTTCCATGCTTTCATCTGAAAGCTGTGACAAATTCTTGTGGAGTATGTCGAGGCCTTTTGGCGAGATATATCTGATGCATAGAACTTTTCATGAATTCGCTTCAGTGGGAAGGATAAGCATTGATTTAGGCGTCGCTCCGCTCCGGTGCTGTAAATTCTTGCGGAGTTGCCTGGGAAGTTTCCATTAGTCAAGCTTGAAAGGAAGAGAATTGCAGGCTAGAAATAGAGAATAGGATGAGTTTTTGCGATGGAGAAAATTTCATGTCCCAGGAGGGCATATTGGTAAGACTTCATCTTCCTTCTATATTGACCGCGTATGAAGTTGAGGCCATGTACTGTACACAGCCGCCGTCTGTCACGATTGTCACCGAAGATGACGCTGAAATAGAAGCAATGCCTAAACGACGGCATTGAATGTACTGTACATGCAATCGGCAATACATTTTCACCATACCCGGTGAACTCCGGGTATAGTTGGCAGCATAACCTCACCTCATCACATAACAGCAACCATCATGAACCGCGCCAACTCGCTGCTGCCGCCGTTGGCAACAGTGCGCCTTCGTAGGTGATGTCAGCCAACATGCAGGCAGAGCAGAAAATGGACGCCAGATAGTCCTGGCGTGAGACTCCCTATAAGGAGTGGATTTTGCGGACGGGCGTCACTTCCTGAGGAACGCCGCGCCCGCTCGCGCGTACGTGCGACGATATGAGCCGGAAAAGAAGCGCGCGTGAACGCTGCAGAATTTAGTTCGAGATCAGATTTGAACTCCGAGGGTAGTTGCAGTTCTGTCGCATGCTCAAATTGGCAAGGAAGCGCGCAAATATACCGAGCGTCAGATAATTTTCATTGGGACGTGGGGCTTAAGTCCGGGAAAAATTATGTCTGTGTCATATTCTCATGGGGATATTTTTGAATAGTGTGCGTACCCCATACATCAGTGGTGCCCAACTCAAAATTGACCACGGCCCAGATTGGTTTGGTGGCGAATTATGCGGGCCGGCACGATGGAGAGAACCCCAAATTTATAAATCAAATAAGTAACTGACTCATTTGAATTGAAAATGTGGCATTCATTAATGCCTTTGAAAATTTTGCCAATCCAGTTGTCATGAGATTGATTATATTAAAATGTTTTACATGACAAATCTCATGATATGGAGTTAATGGTTACACTGACTTCATCTTGTGGGCAAGTGCCCAGCAGTAGCTTTACTGTTGTGTCAATCCACTCATTCATGTTTTGCACAATGCTGTTTTCCTGCAGTAGCCAGTGGGTTTCTTGAACTGATATTTTATAGAAAGTGACTCTCCTTGTCCAAAAATATCAATTATTTTAATTACTAAAATGATACAAGTGCCTCGGCACTAAAACAGGAAAGCAAAAATTCCAAAGAATCTTTTTCAAAACTAAGTCATGGAATCATTCATGGAACATATCCTCTCCTTCATATTTGTGATTTTCAGAAACTATATCTTTTCCATATTTTTTTTTATCACTTCCTGAAGCGCAGGCATGTACAGCTGCTTTAGCCGAAAATATTTTTCAGAATGAAAATCCTCTGCATAGTCTGCAGTGTTTGGACTGCAATTAAATCCCTCTCTTGAAAAATAGAGTATGCATTATTTAAAAAATTCCGTAAGATAAATTTAGTCATAAATGCAAGCATACATATAAGCAGAAAGAGTGCATAAAAGAGGATTGTTGATGCACGAAAGGATTTCAAATAGCACATCAGAAATTTACTTGTACTGTGAATGATGTTTCTTGTAAAATTTAGAGAATGAGTCATTTCGAAGAAGCATTAATTCAATCAATGAACACATGGAATGTTCATGATGCTTTTGGCTTGGTAAAATCCATAGGATTTGTGCTACAATAATTTCAATGAAATGAGGGTTTTTCATAAAGCTTCTGTTACTTGCAGAGCCATTTGAAATCACATTTGCATTATTAAATGATGGCACGATTCTGTTCATGCCATTCTAAAAATCAAGGGACTGTACACCTCTCCTCCATCAAGTGATGAAATTGCATTAGAACATTACATACAATGCTGGGGAAAGATTTAAATTCAAAGATTAGTGAAAGATTCTGTCCTTCAATCTGAAAAGTATAACCACTGATATCTCCTATGAATGCATATTGTTCTAATCTTATTTTTTGTCAGGAGTGGGCATTGCAGAATTTCCTGAAGCCATCATAAAGTTTCTAATGAAATTGCCAACTGAAGATGTTGAAAACCTGGCAATTTTTATGTTTGAAGATTTCAGATTTTTTGGCAGCAATTTTCCATGTTGTCTCTGCGGGCCAAGAGAAAAGCCTCTGCGGGCCAGATCTGGCCAGCGGGCCGTATCTTGGGCACCCCTGCTATACATTGTTCACGTAGGTATCTCAGGTACTAACTACGAAGCGTTCCTGAATATCTGGTCATGTTGCTGTGTTTGTCATCATTCTGGAATTGAGCATCGCACGTTTGCTGGCGATTAAATTCATACTGTCGTGCCGTAGTGAGATTTCAAAATGAATTTTATTGCTCGACACGTTTATCGGGCATTGATTTTCGCAGTTGGCTGCGGAACCACTGCTGTTGGTGCACTGTGCGCGATTGGTAATAAGCTTGGTTGGACAATGAGCAACGTTAAATCAGAGGCGAATGCGGGGGAACTTGCGGAGGATTCAATAATCGAACTCGGGCGATCAATAAATGTGATCAGGGAGTTAACGACAGCATGCGGCATTTCTCACGAAATCGCATTGCCCACTATTGCTGTCGTGGGTTCCCAAAGCGTTGGGAAGTCAAGTGTCCTGGAGAACATCGCGGGACGGTTAGTGCACACCGTAATACACAGTTCGATCAAGTGCTGATCAAGTATCATTGTAATATTCTTCGGCAGCGAATTTTTTCCGCGCGGGAAAGACGTGGTCACCCGCCTTCCACTAGTTCTTCAAATCGTGCGGATTCCTGCCGAACGTGAAGGTTTGTTCCCTGATGATGTCTGCATGCAATGAATTAGTTCGACCGTGAGAAACTCCCTTACTCCCCACACCGGCCCAACCCTGCGTGGCGCCCCTGTGGAAATCCTTTTTTGGCGCCCCTATACATGAAAAACTGCAATCAGAGCATACACGCAGCACAAAGTTTCCGCTGCCTATTATTTACTTTAAAAAATGAAGATATGGAGACTGATTATATAAAATGTTATTTATCCCTTGTACATTTTATGAAATGAAAACATATTCAACACCAAAATAAGGGTTACGAAAAACATATTTTATGCCTAGAATAACACTTTCCTTGCTTTTGTACTAGCAAACCTTGCAATGATACCATTTGTTTCTGTAGTTCTTCAAGTTCATCATGCTCAATGAAATTATGTAATCAATAAATTTGACAAGCATCCTTGTCTCATTGTTGATCTTAAGAATTTATGATTTTCAATTTTGGAAAAATTGCCTTCTGAAGAGACAAAAGTCACTTGCAGAGTCAAGAAAATTCTGATTAAAATTGCAGTTTTATAGGAAATGAATCAGTAAGATTGTTATTGCAAATGAAATTCTGTACTTCTTCTGCTGCCATTTTTTCCCCAAAAAACATGCAAATGTTATCATTTTTCAAAAATGAATTGATCATGCATGTCATTGATCAACTTTTACACTATTCTTTATCACCAAGGATTTCATCATCTGTCCAATGAGACAGCACATTTATCTGAGATAAACATTAAAAGTGATATTGTAATTTTTCAACTGTTGAAAACTTTCCCTAATTGACATCAGTGGAAAATCAATGATCATTAAAAAGAGAGATGTTCTGATTGTCGACTTAGCCTCTGTAAAAAAATGTTCTGACTCCTAGTAAAAAAAAAATTATTTTTCTGAAATATCATTAAATGGGGATTCAATTTCCAATTCTTCATCTCTTATAGTTGCACTACGATTTATTGCATCAAAGGATTGGTCTAACCTAGAATCAGTCAACAATTCTTCCAGCTTCAAATTTGCAAGAGCTTCAAACAAGTTGGTGTCTTCTCTTCACAAATTTTGCTAGCAACATTAATTTTATTTAGGTTATCATGCCACACAAAAAGGCAGCACATAAACTTGAAACTTGCTAATTTTAACATCAATGAGATAGTTACAAGTCTTGCATCCACATCTTTGGAGGGAGCAGCTGATGAATCTTCAAGAGCTGTCGAAATTTATTTTACTTGGGATTTTCATGGTCTAATGGCATCAGTCCTACTTTCCCATCTGGTATGTGACAATGGCTTCAAACTTAAATTTTTCCATTTTTAAAGAATATTTCACAGTTTTGTGGCATGAGCAGCTTTTCCTTTTTGATTTTGGGTATCATATGCTTTCTTTGTTACATTTTCAACTGAAATGCTTAAAGTAGTGTAATTACAGTACAGTATTCAAAGTTTTAGTATGCTTATCCTGCAAATTGGGTGCAATAAGAAAATAAAACTGAGCTGTGATTTGAAAATGATGTTTGCTGGGGAATAAATTACAACAGCGCGAAGTATAAAATATGAAGAATTTCTGATGAGTTACATTTTAGAGGAAAATCAAATACAATGAAACAATTCAATCAGCTTAGGAGGAGACTGGAAATTCCTGAGCAAAATCCTTATAGAATTTCTGTTAAAATATTTTATGAATTATTTATTTGTCTAAAAAAGCTACATCTTTCCATAGTTTAGCAATAAACACACAAGTTTCTATACACCCCAGCAGAAATCTTTACACAATGCTCAGCACTCCACTCCAAACGAAGCTTTCAAGAAGACTGAAGAAAATGTGGGAAGTGCTGGTTCATCGCTAAAAAAAATTGTTTCCTTGATTCCAAGCCCTTGCCTAAAGGGGTGAAATTTTTTATGCCTGGGATTGGCCTATTACAGCGCAATGTGCCCCATCCTGAGCTGGAATCACTACATGTTGTGGAGGGGGGAATCTCAGGATTTTGAGTAATTTATATTTCCTGTTCTACTGTTTTTTCATCAATTGCCCCATTTCTGTAAGTACGCAATTTTGTCTGAATGTTGGGGTACCTGGCGCATCATCATACAGGCATATACAAACCCTCCTTGCCCCTGCTGCCAGGGTCAGTCCTGATTTTTGCCTGACCCCCTGGAGCTGATTTTTGCGCTTTTTTTCAAGGCTGGGTGGAGTTTGCGCATCGCAAGGGAATCAAGTTTCATGACGACGAATGTGTCCGGGCAGAGATCATCGCGGAAACAACGAATCGAGCGGGTGATAATGATGGTATCGTTGACGATCCCATCCACCTCACGATGTTTTCACCATGTGGTAAGTGTGAAAGATTTCAAGCATCTGGAGTACAGTATTATTCTAGCTGATACTGATTATTTCCGATAATGTTTGCTGCAGTCGCTGAATTGACCTTGGTGGACTTGCCGGGATTAGTTTGTAACGTACTGCCCGGACAACCTGCAAATCTTCCGGAGACTGTGAGTCACATCGCATCCTTTGCATTTTTTTTTACGCAACTTCTGATGTGCTGATCTTTCGAGATAAGATCATTTAGAATTGATGCCTGCTGCAATTCTTCAAAAATTTTGTGCTCTGGATTGTAAGATGAGATTTATGCACTTCGGAAGCGGTTCAGCTTGTTTGCCGTAGAAATTCAAGCCAGAAAAGTGATTGATGATTCAACGTTAAGTGCTTCAAAATTTCAAAAAAGTAGCATATACAGCAGTGTGATAAGTTCTAATAATTATTTTGTTGATGGTTGAAACGCCTGGATACTATAATTGATTGCTGATCAACTAGTGAGCTTCAAACCAATGTGTCAATTTTTGTATTCCATTATAAATCCTTGCCTTGTGCCACAAAATCCTGTGGGACTGACAGCATAGTGGCTCTGAATTGTGGGTTTGACTGTAAATGCATGATTACACGTGAGCAAGATAAGTATATCGAAGTAAATTCTAATCAGCACAAAATGTCAAAACTATGATTTTTGTCAAGGGAAAGATGAGTTGAATTTGACCACCGGTATCAATTCCTCAAGCAATGGGGAAGAAATTATGAAAATGCTCGCATCACAATCCATTACCGTATGCATAATTATTCGCGATAATAGCGATTGATGAGCTAGACTTGCTATATAGACGTTCCCAATGAGCATCCTCTTATAGATTATCTATGCCGTGAACCAAGTGCTACGCCTGCTTAATTATTGTCAGGAATCTTGGATCGACAGTTCTTCTGGTATCTTTATTGGACATTCCTTTATTGGGATGCCGTGATAACTTCTTGGCTACTAAATAAGCATTCTCTCTTGCTCAATGTACAGGTCAGGGAGATGGTACTGAAGTATATTCAGGAAGAAAACACAATCATCCTTGCTGTATCGGACGCTGGAATGGATTTGCAAATTTCAGAGAGTTTGAAATTTGCCAAGGAAGTGGATCCTGACGGTGCGTTGATGTCCTTATCTCATTGAGTCGGTATTTCTTTTTCATATGTTCCATCATTCAACGTGACAGGATCCCGGACGTTCGGTGTCATCACCAAGTTGGACTTGCGTACTGAACCTGCTTCAGTGAAAGTCTGGACGGAAGTTCTTGGCAATAGACGCATCCCGCTGAAATGGGGATATGTTGGCGTCGTCAATGCGGAAGTAGATGCTGCAAAAGATGGTCATTCCGCCAACTTTGCAGCTATACGAGCCAACGAGAAGAAATTCTTCAAAAAATTTTACCCGTTTGTAATTCAGAATTCTGTTCATAGAATTGTTACGATAAGGCTATAAACTCTTAGGAGCATGGCCTCTAAGCAAGGCACGCCGTTTTTGCGGCGGAAACTCGCAACGGGATTAGCCATGCATGTGATGAAGACGGCGCCGATGGTAAAAACCCAGCTGGAGAAGAAGAAGAGGGAACTTACAGAAACTCTGAAAGTTCTTGGCATGGAAGTCGATGGAACAACATTGCGTGATACAACCCACATGAATTTGCGGAAATCGATGTGGGAGTGAGTATATATTTATGCGGATTTTTCTCGATCCCGTTTGAAGAATTTAGTGATTCCGAATACTTCTACAGTATAACCACCGAGGTGGACATCTGCCTCAGAATTACTCGAATAACTTTGACATTTTTGCTTGCTGCTCATTTCAATTAATCATGAATGAATGTGCCAAGATAATGCAGCTACAGCGGTAATCTTGTCTTCTCTCCTGATACGCGCGCTCGACGCGAATGATCGAGCATTGCTTTTTTTTCCTTCTGGCATTTTTTCGCTGTGGAATGTTTTAATTGGATTCACACTGTAATTTATATCATGTATATTTTCAAGGACCATAGGGAAGTTCGCGACAAAATTGTCAGCGATAGAAGGCTTCGTCAGCGAAGTGTCTACGGACAGTCTATCTCACGGACCTGCACTTCAGAAATTCTTGAACGCTATCATGGAACAAATTGAAGACGTTGAAGCGCCGACAATCGACGAAGTGCGAATCATCATGAGGAATGTCCTGGGCATCCAAAGTCCAGTGACCACACCACAACAATCCTTCCATGTCATCATCCGCAATATGCTGGATGTCAAATTCCGTCCACCAGTCATGTATGGATTGGAAAGCATGACCGATGAAATGGAGAAATCCATCACCGAATGCTTGGAGGTGAGTTATTTAAGTTATGACTTGCGGTCTTCGGAATGAGGGAGGGATTTTTAAACATTTTCTGATCGCCTTAACGCATATATCTACAGTATCTTGAACGTCATCCCCTCATTTTCTGCTTAGATTATGTTAGTCCATTTATCTGTTACTCCTTCCGTTTGTGCGATCCTTCGAAGGCCATTTCGAATCGTCATTTCTCATGGCGGTATATTTTGTACTGTATATCCTTCAGAGACGATGCAGTTATAGAACTTATTGATTCCGCCAATCATTATAAATCAGTCATGAAAGATTCCCTGACAATTCGCACTGCAACAACTTGCACAGTGTGAAGTCACACAGCAGCAACTTGCACAGTTTTTCTCTTCCCTGTCAAACTTTTGTTGTTTTAAATTTAGGTTCAGGCAAATATGTATACTCTTGTGTCTGGATTCTCTTCTGTCCTGAATTGATTGAATGCATTTTTCATTTTCTTGATTTACAAAATGAGGCTTGAGAACATGAATAATGTCAAGCTCAACTTGTCCATGGAAATCTCTTGTAGAGGAACATTATCCTGTTCATCTTTGATTATTTTTCAATATTTGTGTTGTCAATCTAGTCAAGGATAATCCTGACGCATGTGTAAATCCATGTTCTGCCTAGGAATTGAGCCCCCAGTCTTTTTTATGGCTCTCAGAATGTACATCCCCCCCCCCCCCCCAAGTTACTGATCAACTGTCATGTGCCGATTAAGTTTGGCAAAACAAAAAATGAGGCATCTCTTACTTGAAATTTCAGGATGTTGAAATGAAATTGGTAAATTTTTGTCCATCTGCTGAACGTAACACAAATAATCTTTCACTGCTCCGCTCATAAATTTGGCTTATTGATTTTCAAATTTCATTTCACAATCCCTTCAGAGAACCCCTCTTAAATCATTTGAAATCAAAGTACAATCAAATGATACTTGTATCAATAACTGGGTGATAAAAATCCAGATTCATCTGTGACCATGAAAATGACAAGGGGCTCAATTCCTGGACGGAACATGAATTGATGCATGCCTCAGAATTATCCTTGGCTAGATTGACAACAGAAGTATTGGAAAAAATTGAGCATGAAGAGAATCATGTTCCCCCATTAGAGTTTTCCATGGACAAGTTCAGCTTGGCATTTTTTATGTTATCTAGCCCAATTTTGTAAACTTAGAAAATGAAAACTGCATACAATTAATTTACAACAGAAGAGTATCTAGACACAGGAAACATGCATATTTGCCTGAACCTAAATTTAAAACAGCATAAGTTTAGTACGGAAAAAGAGAAACTATGTGAGTTGTAGCACTGTGCCAGTTGTTGCTGTGTGACTCATGGTCACTGCAAGTTGTTGCTTGTGACTCATGGTCACTGTGCAAGTTGCTGTCTTGTGAGACGTGTCCTGTAACCAATGAGGATGCATTCCCAGTTACAGTGTATTCATTTGTCTTTGCAAAAATTATTACACCTTTCCTTCTGGCTCAAATAAAAGCGTGTAATTTTCTAAATCTCAATTTTTCCTCGAATTTTTTTTTTACACCAAGGTCCTCGATGCCTTTCCAAAATTGAGGACCACTGTTCAGGATTTAATGATCGCAGAACTGAGGAAAAATCAGGGCGATTGTCAAGCTTATCTGACAACCTTCATGAAGTTGGAGGCGATATATCCGAATTTCAATCACCCGGAGTTCGTCCGCAAGTAAGTAATCATTCCATGAGTTTGAAATTCTGATATGTATGCGAACTTCACGAAATCTTGCTCTTCATTCCGGTAATACAGTAGATGTGAAAAAATACATGTATCGTGATCAACTGCAAACGTTGTGGTGATCAAACATAGCAAGTTGAGGTTTATTTTCCGAGTACTGTGTATATGCTGTACCGTAGAACTCGATTTTATTCGTCATATACGACTTACATATATGAAACACAATGACAAATATTGAGAGAATGAAACCGCAAATTTTGGTTGAATGTATATTCAGTGATGAATAAAATCATGTATGAATGTTGATCATGACTAGCATGGAGTACTAGGATAATTTTAGTCGCGTGCCTACTCTTTCGAATGATCGAAAAGCCAGAATCAGTCGATGTTATCGTGAGGATAGTGCAGTGCCCTTGATGCGTGAGGCGCAATTCAGTCAACAATTCCTACGAATGATCTTATAGGGTGGACTAACTTTAGAACGAAATCCAAAGGACGAGAAGAAAATCGCCTTGAAGACAATGTTGTAGAAAACCCTTGCAGTGCAGATAGTGAACGTGGAAGCGAAAAATTCGGTATGCGGAGAAAATCGTTGTTCATATAGGGATTCTAATTATGTAATCACCAATTACCGTAATCCACAAGGAACCGTAATCCATCCGATGATCTGTCCATTAATTCGAGGTACCGTACATGATGATAACCGTGTTCCCCCAAGTACTATACTGCAATGTAATGTACACACGCGCAACTTTTTCGAAGGAAAATTTAAAGCAAGCAATGAGTAAGGGGGGTACGATGCGTCATATGCAGTAGGAATTGAATGCATGTTCACTGCGTAGTTTTTCGACCTATCATGCAACGTCATGGATCTGTCACACTTGAGTCTTCTGATACATTGTTGGACCCATTAGGAAAATGTAATGGATATAAATCCAAGTTCAGAAGCTACATGAATGGCATCGCTTTCTCCTCACATCTCCAACTTTTTACCTTGAAAACTGTGGTAAGTAATTTAATTAAACTTGACTCCGGAAAGAATTCGGAAGGAGGAACAAGAATTTCTCGAACTGAAGATGTTCTATCTACGTATACATATGCTGCTGAGCTTAAGAAATTTGAATGGTTGATGATTATTGCTCCTCTGTGTTGCATCGTTTTTGCCCATTACAGTCAGAAAAACTGGACTTCTTGGGAGTTGATTTTGTGTAAACATGGATCAATATCAACCAATTCGTCATGCAATTTTTAAATTGTACCAATAATATATTAATGAGAGTAATCACTGATGATCAGTTGATCAAGGATATAAATAGGTGTAAAATTAGGGAAAGCCCAGTACATTCTGTTCTTCCTTCATCTTATATTGTGTACGGTGTACAGTACGTGCATGCCACATTGTTTTTTCGATCGTGGTTCTGCGGGATGTACGCAGCCTGTTAATGAGTGGGGATGAGGTTTACCAAAATTTTGAGCAGAACGGCAGTGATCGCGTCACAATCAAGTTCTGCACTTATCGGTAGTAGAAAAGAAACAGGAATAAGGATGCCATCGTGGGTTGGGATTCAGTGAACATATGTCATGGCTGAATTTATTCAACTCTTAACAAGATCTGTTGATATTGCCATGATTTTTGCCAACACAGGAAATTCAATCAGCAACTAATCGAGCTAAGAAAACAAGCGGAAAAAATTAAAAACGAGGACGATCAGCAAGTGCCAAATTTGGCTCGAAAAATCGACGACGAAATTAAAGCTTTGACAGAAACCCTTGAAAAGGTGAACTTTTTATTCTCAGCTCTCCCTGCTGTTTTGAAAGGACAAGTGACAATTTTTGTCTTCTATATCGAATAGGGTGACCTGCACGTGAACTGGGAGGAGCGTTTCAACGAAGATGCCGAAAAAGGACTGCAAGAAGTCACAATGTATCTAGACGTCTTGGAGATGACGCTCGTGGACCAGATCCCGAAAGCTTTGGTTAGCTTTCTTGTACACAAGGTGTGACAATTTTAATTCGGTTTACAAGAATAAGCTTTTCTCATGAATTGCCCGTGTACTTCCAGACCATCGATTATGCGAAGAATGATCTTCGCCAGGAGGACGATCTCTGTGTCGATCCAGTGAGTTGAATACAGTACATCGATTTCTTGATGCAGTTGACGCTATTGTTGGGAATTCTTCTAGACGAAACTCATGGAAGTTTCCGTTGAGAAGAAACTCGCTAAGGAAACGACAATCGAACAGTTCACGTCGGTTAGGAAGGCGTTAGAAGAGCTGCAGAAGTTCCGCATTTGAATCAGCTGTTGATCATCGCACGCCTTGAATTGATCTGATTTCAGTCCATCTGCAGTTGGTAGATAGTCATCTTTCGATCGGAATGTTCCGTCGTTTTTAATCGTTGGTTTGTGAATAATTTCATTATTCTGGAATGTAAGAACTTACTTCAAGGTGCGAGCGTTTTTCTTTCATCAAGGATGAACCTGACTGATGACATCAGAATTTCAAATTGACTGCCTCAACGAAAGTGAGCGAGATGTTTAGGGAGCGCCACAATCGAATACCTCATTCAAGCCAGTGAAGGATCCTTTGGGAGTTTGGGTCGATTGAGTTTATTATGTAAGACAGGCCTCCTAGAATTTGCGAAACACGCATCAGTAAGTAACTGCTGTAATTCTACAGGTCTCTTTACAAACAACTTGGAACACCCATTTCTTCGGACCTAGAACACTACTGCTGGTACCTTGCGATTTACAATCAAATTTGCTTGTTGACCTGTTCCAGCCTCTTTTCTATTGTTTTCATGCCATTTGCCCTTGATTCCATGGAGTGTCACAAAAGTTGACTAGTTTTGCAATGGATTAAGGTCAAATTGCAAGGTACCAACTGTACTCAGGTATTCCTGCTACAACTCAGAAATGACAATTGAATGTCCAAAGCTAATCTTCACACACCATTATTTGATTGACCCAACATACAGATTTTTACAGCAGTTCATGACGTAATTTATTTAAATTTCAAAGAATGAACAAAATGTAAACCAAAACCCAAACCCGCTCTTTCATTTCTACATCCAAAGAAATGATGGCCTACAATGGTATTGCATATTAGCAAATAATAAAATTCCGACGGTCAAAAGATCACACGAGTCAAATTGCATTGATCGTTCCTGGATAACTGAATGTTTCCCTCCTCCTTGGCTTCTGGGTAACAGAGTAGTGCTATAATATCGACCCGGATACTCCAAGGAAGAAAAAACTAAAATAATACACTCGGGAATAAAAAGGCCATATACAAAAACGACCAGGAAAATCCCAAAATGAACTCTGGACAAAATAAGCTGTTCCAATCCCGATTAAAATCCCAACGGGTTTCGGCTCGCTGGAATTCCTTTGAGTTCACAGACTTCCTGGGAAATCTGGCTCATGATGGAAAAATTTTCTGCGTCCTTTGCAGATTTCAAAACGTTGAGGTTTCGCTGCACTCTTTCCGAAGCCTGAAAAATATCGAATTTTGTTTCCGCACTGACATTAATGTTCTCTCGATCAATCGAAAAAAAAGAGGTACTCACAATGTTACACCACAGTTTCACGATATTCTCCTCCATCACAGCAGAGGACGAATTGGCGTCCAGGCTTCTACTGGCTCGAGCAATCGTCGCCACCATCCCATAAATGTCAATGGCGGCATCAGCGACTCTCCACAACAAGAATTGCTGATCAACAATATTTTTTCCGTGCCTCACCAACATCTCTTCCACGGAATATCCAAACGCTTGAATCGACTGTTGAAATTACGGAATAAAATTTTTTTCAAAAATACGCTGGAACACGTTTTTGATGCATTAGAATTAATTAGACGAAAGAATCATAAACGCACTCGAACAGGTTGAGTTGAAATTGAGAGAGCTTTTAGAAGAAGTACAGCACTACCTTTCGTAATTTTCCAGCGATCACATTTGAAAGAAAACGAAGAATTGAGTATCCAATCCCATTTCGGGTGGTATTTGCCTTTCACAATAAATACCAAAAATCGAAGTTCGTGGTGCAATTTGCTTCCATGGGTTGAGGAGTCATGTACCCGTGAAGTTCGCTCAAGTTACGCGAGCGTCAGCAAAACGTCTACATTCAGAAATAAGTCCAAACTTTTTCCAATTACCAGAGCCTTCTTGAAACCGAATTTGTATTGCGGGTCTTTTGGTCCAACATTTTTTTCATGGCCTCTCACTTGAGTTACTGACGGAGGAGGTCAAAGTTATTTTTCAATTTTCAAGAAATTCAATTGAAAAAAAAAAGAACTCCGCTCAAAACGTCTACCTTAGCGTAGAAACATCAATATTGTTTACACTCGCGTTTCTCCTTCATGCATCTATCAATTTTTGTTAAGTGGCCCCGGGGTTCATGGGAAATATGTGCGGGGCGTCCTGGGCTCCTTAGCGAAACATTCCATGATTTTTTGAACCTCAGAAATTCGTATGTAGTAGAGTATTTAATAAGGAAATCTGCTTTCAAAAATTCATATTTATCAACTAACCATTGACGCCAGCTGAGCAGGCTTCGCCAAATTGGGATGAACGTTGGCCGAAAGAGTTCCGTCGACAGAGGCCAATCCAACGTATTTCCCGGCACGCTTCGCTGTTTCACCCAAGAGTAGACCGAAATTCGATGCTGGGTTTTGTAGGGCCTTTTGCAGCTCCCTAAGATGACCACCCGCGAATTGCATACCTGCACGACATATCCAAAAGCAAAGATTCGGTGTTAAGCTAGAAGAGAAAAGTCAATCTTCGTGATTAAGAAATGAAGGGCATAATTTGACAGAACAACAGTTTCGTTCGCTTTTTTATTTACTGGCCATTCGGACTACCGGGAAAAGGAGATTCCGTCGATATGTGATTCAATCAAACGTCACCAACGAAAAGATCAATCATATTAACGCAAAGTAATTCCGTGTTTCTCCAAAAAGTTAATCAAATCAATAAACTTATTTCACAGACATCGATCCAAATCTAAGAAAAACGCCAAAAATTAGCAGTACTGTAATTAGGTTCATCAACATTCACTAAAAATACAATAAATTTATGACAAAGATTTAAATACGTTTATACTGTACAGTCTTACACAGTACAGTACTGTACATTTCTTTTTAAAATGCGAACAACCCGGACATAACATAGGTACACATTCCGTTACATCAAAAGAATTCATTTCTTATGTAGTAACAGAAGATCATGCATCCCGGATAATGAAAGACGAAGTACAGTATTAATGTTTACGGTTCTACACACTTGTTGCATCAAGATTCCACATTATTTTGTGCAGTACAAATAAAAAACGATGATTGTGTATGTTGCGCTGAGAGTAACAAAGAAAGCATCTAAATTATTGTACACAACTTCTGCTTATTTTTTTCATTTTTAGTTAAACTTTACATCATTATTCTTAAAAATTATATTTCAGTCAACAAAAACTGGGGTGCGCGTCTTACACGGGGATAGGGTTTTGGACATTTTTGCATCAAAAAATGGGGGTGTGGGCCTCACTTGAGGTTGAGTGGTACTCGAGTATATATGGTACTCGAGCATACGGTACTCGAGTATATATATGGTACACAAGTGTGGGTACTCTTACAGGTTGATCTATTTTCTCGGGGAATTCTGTGATGCATACGGTATTCTTGACAGAAAAACGTTTGCGCCGTTGTCAGCACGAATGTTGAAGTCACAGATCTATTTTCCAGGAGATTTGCGCAATTCAAATATAATTGGGATATTCAAATTGAGGGTGTACTATGGAATGTTCAACAAACTTTAGAAACTGCATCGGCGCTCAAATAACGCTTCAAATTTTAGAACAGTTATTGTGATTTCGAAAACCTAAATTCGGCACAAAATCTTTCCGAATTCATTCCATTGAACTACTGTACCAACATACCCCGATTATCAATTCGAGTTGATTCTCCAGAGATAAAACGATTTGAAAAATTTGTCTAGCTTTTGCTGAGACTTGGCAGAAAAATTTTTCAGTTTTTGGGGTAGAAAAACGGTCTGCTTACCAGTCAGAGCCACGAAGAGACGCAAAATGTCGTTGGTGCCCTCAAAAATTCTGAAAATTCGCAAATCCCTCATGACGCGCTCCAATCCGCATTCCTTCATGTACCCCATTCCACCAAGGATTTGAATCGCATCGTCAGTCACGTTCCACGCAGCTTCCGAAGCAAAAATTTTGCTGATGGCGGCTTCGACTTGATAATCCAAGACACCGCGGTCCATGTTCGCAGCAAGCAGGTAACCCATGGTCTCGGTCACATACTGCAACATGCACATCCTCGCCAGCTTTTCTTGAATGGCGCCGTAAGTGTGGATCTTCGAACCAAATTGCGTCCGGTTCGTGGCGTGGTCCACGGCTTTCCCGATGCAATGCTTCATGGTACCAGCGAGTGTGGTGGCCATTCCGAATCGACCATTATTCAAGATGTTCATTGCCACTTTGAAGCCTTGTCCGACTTCGCCCAACACATTTTCATTCGGGATCTTGCAGTCTTCGAAGAATACCTCGGCGGTATTGGAGGCTTTGATCCCCATTTTCTTTTCCGGTGGTCCGTTGCGAACTCCGCCGAAACCGCGTTCCACGACAAATGCAGTGATTTTGTCTTTCGTTTGACCAGTCGCAGGGTCCTTCACCGGGGTTTGCGCGAACACTGTCATGACTTCAGCAATCCCACCATTCGATATCCAGATTTTGGAGCCGTTTAGAACCCAGTGGGTTCCGTCGGCTGCAGGTACAGCTCGGCATCTGATGGAACTCGCGTCACTCCCGCTGCTGGGTTCCGTGAGACAGAACGCCGCGTACTTCCGGCCAGTCGCAACATCCGGGAGATACTTTTCTTTCTGCTCCTTGGTTCCATAGAGAAGTATTCCCTAAAAATAAAATAAATTCCAAAAATACACTAATACAAAGGAAACTCTCCACTGAAATAAAAACGAGGTTAGGTTTAAAGGTGCTGTCGATTTCCCTGGAACGGAGACGTACTCACAATGCATAGTAGAATAATCACTATGAAGATTACCGAATTTAGGCATGGAACCAAATTACAGCAAAGAACTCAATTTCTATCACTGTTTTGTTTTAAGAGAAAATTGGACGAAAAGTTGCATTAAAATCGGTTGCGAAAGAATTGATAGTCAATAAAATGAAGTCAATTTGAGGGATGCTGTTAGCAAACCCCAAAATTGAACATTCTTAGATTTCGAATTGTGACAGAATTAATGAACCGACCCTCTCAAGGAAGAGTTAATTTATTTTCAACCTACACGAACTCAGATTTCTGATACCCCATAATGACATTTATAAGCAGCAATTATGTAACATTCGAGATGCGGCGAAAAGCTAAATTCGAACACCACAAAATAATTAAGAACTTCGTGAAAATTATAGATTTTTCAAATGGCGAATGAATCCAACAAATTGAATGAAAATAAAGTAAAGTCTCTTCTTCCAGGGACCTTGGAGATATGATGAACTTCGTTATGATGAACCTTTAATAACATTGTGACTATACTTCAGGGACCACGGAAATAAATTCGTCCTGAACAATTATTCGTTCAGACGACATTTCCGGTACTTCAAGAGGAATAATTCGTTCAAATTACCTTATAACCGATACTCTGATGAGCGCCAACGAAGATACCAAGTCCTAAATCGTTTTCGCCGATAATCTGCGACATTCTGGCATACCCTAAATTTCCCAATCCAGCTCCCTCGTACTCTTCAGGCACAAGCATTCCAAACGCGCCAAGATTCTTCAAATGCTCAATCGATTCCGGAGACACGGCTTCATTGGCATCGTTCGCCATTGCGTCATTGATTTCCTGGAAGCCGAAGAAATAATTAAATAATCGACATTCAAGCGAAGACAGGAATTCTACAACGTCTGACAACAACAAACTCCTCAACGGTATCACGAAACATACTGTACCGAAAAAAACTTTTCCGCCGGTTGAACGATCATTTGCACATGTTCCTGCATCTCTCCTTCCAGCTTCACCGGATACGGAAGCACTTGACTCAGGGCGACTTTTCCTCGGAAAAGATTGAACGCGAAGGAATCACTTTCCGCCGGCTTCTTGTCCACCGATTTCTTCTTGGGTGTGGTGGCCGGTGCTGCTGCAGCGTAACTAAAAAAAAAAAAAACACTTTGCAAATAAATCAAGCATGAAAATAACAACTGCTGTCGTTTACCTGCGACATAGCAAAGGGGCTAGATGCTGAGAGCCGAATATGTACGAGCGAGCAGACCGGCTCAAACTGTAAATTTGACGCGTCGATTTCATGGCACTGACGGTCCGAGAACAATTTTAGACACCTGATGTGAGTGCATATAATGTTTTAAGCGGGTTAATTAAAAAAAAACTAACGCTTAACTACTAGCGCGTAAAAAAAAAAACAGTGGATTATCCGCACACACGAGCAGTTACCACATCTGATTCAAACATGGCTCCTGGTTGTATTTAATGCAATGCGCAGAATCTGGATCAAAACTGGTCGCGCCAGGGAAGAAAAACAAAACTAGCCATGAAAAAATGATTAATTTTAAATTACTTGGGCTGAAACCGTTGCGAACAAGACAAAATCTCAAAGGAAGTGGAAATGAGAAAATTTTATAATTCTTGAAGTAGTCACTTGAGCGGAGAGCAAGAGAAACTCGCCATGATAACATATCTAACACGAAAGCAGAGGCCCGCTTGAGCTGAAGATATTCCTTATCGATATTCCTCACTTTTACCTTGAGTCCAAAGGTCTTTCCGGTGAAGTCATTTCGAAATAACGATAAAGCGAATCAAGAATACGGAGAACAGAATCAAATTTGATCTATAAATTACTTTCAAATTTAGAAAAAATTTAATAGAAATCACAGGTAAACGGTATTCCAAGCTAATGAAAAAAAAGTTCATATTCATCAGCAGTAGCAGCCAAAACTGAGTTCCGATGAGTGCGTCAAGATTTCGTCGCACGTCAAGATGAAACCACTTTGATTTGGCCATGATTTTACACGCAGTGCCAAACATTTATTATGGGTAAACAAAGAAGAGGAAGTAATCGAGTTTCATGATATTAATATACCAGGACGCACTGTAAACTTTCGGCTATACTTCGGGAAACATGCGAACAATTTTCCTTTTCAGCCACGCGAGGGAAACAATTTCATTGACACTTTCTCATAGAAACCCACAGTGAATGCAGAAGCCGTAGAATAGAAAAAAGAAAACTTCGGACTCGTGAAGTTTTCCGAGAAACCACCATCCCTCGCATTGTGGAACATGTTCTCTTCATCAGTCAGGAACCAACAAAGCATACAGGGCTTCAAAAAAAAGCGGCGATATTCGAAGGCTTCCTCGAATGCGCAGACAAGTTCAACGCGCGAATTCAGCCGCACAGCAACGCTGATATCAACGAAAAATACTCACCAACGGCATTTTTTCTCAATCAGTATTCCATTCAATAAAATCGAATAGTGGAGAAACGGGAAAAGCGAAAAAAAAATTGCCATCAGGGAGAATTATTCGACGCATTACTTTCATCACTTTTGGGGTGCCTGCTGATGCTGGGCTATAGCTTGGGATAAAGCGGCTTTCAGTTTCTTTATCTCCTTCGTTGTCCATGCCGTCATCTGTCGGGTCCGAGTTGTTTTTGATTTCTTCCCACGAGCGAGTAAATCTTGCACAGCCTCGAATTTGTCTAAAATCGGTAGCTCGATCCCAAACGCTACCGTTAAATCACTGCAAGTTAAAACGAAAAATTACATATAAATCGTCGGCGACCTCATTGACAATCTAACGGGAATTTCTTCTATTAACGCCATTCATCAAATACATCATATTTTCCGAAAAAATGAATTTAACATAAGTAGAAAACAGAATTGCTACTCGAAGAAATTACGAAACGGCCTTCTGTCGTGATTCAACACCGAACTCGTTTTTTCAAACACATGTTCCAGAGGTCCAAAAAGCAAATACGGTAATTTCAGAACGACGGCAACAGGGTTGGAAGTTGAAACCCAGAGTGATCAGCAGCAACTCACCCTAGTAGTCCTACGGCAGCATGAATGCATCCATCCGAAGCTTCGTCGTCAGCACCGACGAGGAAAATGAAGTCTATTATATGTTGCAGATGTGGTTTCAATCGAGCAAGAGGATTTTCGCCAGGGGTTCGATTTCCATTCGATTCGTTCCCCTTGTAACCTTGCACAATGCCCGCATATGCTTCGCAACATGCCTGCCTCAGTTCGTTCTCGTAATCAGTCACATCAAAATCACTCTGCGTGAAAATAATGATAAATTTGACTATGAATCATGAGGAAAATCTTACGAGACAGTTCCAATTAACTTCCCGGTCTTGAAAAAAAATCTCTATCGTTGAGACTGTGTGAACGGCTTTCCCGGATTCTCTGAGCCGCAATCATGGTCATACAATTACAGACTAAATTCATAAAAAGCTTGAGATTACTGTTCACGAGACACTGTACAGCTATTGTTTAATAGGAACAATGCTGTAAAATGTACAGTACTTCTTCGGACAAGAAAAACACTCACTCCTTCGAATTTCATGACGGAAGCTTGATGAGTAGCTGAAATCACAAGGTCCAGATATTTATCAAAATCCGTTCCCATCGCAAGCGCAACGTCGCCGAAAACGCTGAAAATCGGCGGCTTCAAATCTCGATTTGCATTTGGATCCTGCAATTGTCAAAATTTGAAGTTGAAATACTGAAATAAAATAAAACAAAATTCCCAACACTCACCCCCAGTATTCTCAGTAGAGCTTGCATTAAATCATCCGCATACGGAGAGGCCTTATTGCTCAGGTACCTGAAAATGTCCCCCACTGCTCCGAGGCCTGAACTCACCACGCTCACTTCGGCTACGTTTGTTAATGCTACCATCAAGAACGGCTTGAATAAATCCATATACTTCAAGAAATCTTCGCCTAACCCTTCGACGATCACGGAAACAGCCAATAACGCATCTTCCTACAATTCAGCAGAATTAATATACAATTCGTCGGTTTTTCAAAATCACAAAAAATTATTACCCGTATCGATCCGCTAACTTTGGGATCTTCTGTGTTGAACGGCAAATTCACGGTGGAAGAAAACATTTGTAGTAGCGCCGCCATCGTGGCATCTGCTATTTGTCGCAAGTCATCCTTCTTCAGTTTCCGAAGAATTATCTGGAGTGAGGCACAAAGCAAAGCCTGGATATTCAGGATTTCCTGGCGGTCACCCAGTGTAGATGAACCCGATTCAATTCCAATGGAAGCCTGAAGCCTATTCAATATGACGATCGTCGTTTGTTGCACAGTCGGGTAACAATCATCCGCTGAGTTTCTCACAAGCTCCATGATTGCCTCGTACGCAGCTCCTCTTAACCCATGCTAAGATTCAACAAAAAACACGCTAAATTCTCAAGCATATTTTTTTTTTGATCACTCATGAACGCATTCCGAACTACCGCATGATAAGATAAAAAAAAAGTTAGGCTAGTCACATCAAGTTCAGGCACAACATATTTAGGTAAATGTAAGACGGCAGAAAATGTCTCACCTCACCCCCATCCACACGATCAGTAACTTCGATTAGTTTATGCAAGATACCTTCATAATATCTACTGAGTGCGTACGTTTCCGGAACGTCCTTGCTTTCACAGTCGTCGTAAGCGGCTTCATTCAAGCTGGATAACGCCTGCAACGGTCAAATAACACATTCAATTATGTTCGTCACGCAAGATACACGAATCATCTCCGATACATTGGAGTACAGTACCACAACTACTCGAACGAAGGCCACATTTTGGCCGATGAAGTTTTGCTCGAAAACGCTGGTACAGCATGTACAAAAGATATTCGTGAATTTGAAAAAATGTCTCCGAACCTTGGGTTTAAAATGTGAAAAAATTCATTTTGATTTTGAATGAAAATACAGTAACAAAATTAAGCATGGTTCACTCCGCAACCAGCTGAATTATTTAAGGCGGGAATCCATTGCTTAAGAAGTTCACAGATCAAACTCAATTCATTTTTATGATCATGTATCGACCAAAAATCGGGGTAATGCCTCTAACAGAGTAACCATAATTTGGAACCTTTGCGGATCTTATTACTCACCCAACAAATATTGCTGGCCACTCGCGGTTCGGCGAACAAATTTGCGATCATAACTTCCAGTAAAACCTGAAGATGATTCGTGGCTAGTGCTACACTCGGTAAAAGTTCACATATTCTTCCTATTGCCCAAGCAGTGGTATCCTTGACAACAACGTTCGAGTCTGAAAGCAACTGAAGTAGGACCGGCATCGCATTTTCAACCAATGGTCGAAGCTTGTCGGTATCAGGGCCATCAATGATTGATCCGAACGCCATAACAGCTGCGTCTCGGAATCGCCAATCTGGACTACGAATATTTTCCGTTATGAACGGCAATACGGCGTCCACAATGTCGTCTTCGCAACAATGCGCGAAGAGTGATAAGCACACTCCAGTGGCTTTACAGGGATTCCAATCATCGTCACCATCGCCTTCTTCCTGTCTCAAGAAACAAAAATCCACGGATCAAGTTTACCGAAGTCAGGGCCGATCACTAAATCAGGCATAAGAACTTAATACTGTAACGTAATTTACTTCGTTACGACCAACACTCAAAGTTTCTGACTTCCAAGAGCATCGGGCATCGCCAAGGTTTTGTTCAATTGTTTTTTCTTCTTTTTTTTTTTTTACCGTGTTTGATATTCTACAATGCCACGATCTGGTGCGAAGATAATGTACAGGGTCATCAACTACAGACAACGTCAAAACACGTGACTTACCTGACGAGTAAGAATAGGCAACAGAACAGGCAACACGTGGTTCAGTGCACCTTTTGCATAAAACCTAGACGTGTTCAAAGGAGGTCTGCCTGTTCCGTCGAACTCATTTGCTTCAATTGCCAAATCTACTTCTTCATCACAAACGTTGGACCAAAATTCAATGCCTTGCAAGACGACTTCGTCAATATCACTCTTCAACGCATTCAGTGTAATCTGGCGAATGAAACGAAAACGTGAAACGATTGACGAGAAGAGTTTCGGTGAATACATACCGGGAACAAAGCAGGACCCATATATTCCTCCATGTACTGATAATAAAGCGACATGATTTTCACCAAGCACTGCAAACCAATCACTTGAATTTTCGTGCTTTTGCTTTGCGTTGCCTCGCACACAACTTTCATGATTTCATTCCGTTCATTCTAGAGTGAAAAAGAAAGAAATAAGTTGAATATTACAAATGATGACTGCCTATATGATTATAATACTCACCATACATTCAAAATTCTTTCGAGTGAATTCCAGAGAATTCAACATGGCATTACACGCAGCCTGCCTGACGTGATCATTTTGGTTCATACGCATGCCGTGCACGATCATGCTCAAAATCTGATCTGGGTAGTCGACTTTCTGACGTAAAACATGGCCCTCCTGAAGAAAAAAGTTGAACATGAGATGCACTTCGGAAAACACGAGGTAACTTACCATTTCTTGGCAAATATACCCTATGGCTTCTAAGGTAGCTTCTTTGACCAGATCGGTGCTAGAATTTGCGTTGAAATTGTGAGCAAGCGTCGAAATAAGATCCGGCCATAGTCCATGGGGAATTTCAGCCACAGCAATATAGGCTAGACATTGAGCTGCTGTGGAAGGTCGCATAAGTTCCGTTCCGAGAGATGATAGTATCTGATTGAGTCAAATACAAATGTGGAAATAATTTGGTAGAGAGGCATGATGCAGTCGAAAATCGTACATTTGAACGGATGTATTGACGATCCGCAGGAGGGAAGCAAAGCCAGCGTTGCCTGTATGACTCCTTCAAACAGTCGCTTTTTGCAGTAAGTTGATTCTTTAAGAATAATCCGGCAGCCATGCGGGCGACAGCAGTATTCCCGGGACTCATCAGAACTTCGGCAAGAAGCCGCATGAACTTGAGGATATTCGATTTTGCGGCTTCCTCGAGGTACATGGTCGCTTTACAAACTTCACTTTGATCTAGCGAAAAAATGGCTTTCACGGTCAGTAAAGTGAACGACAGTTGGCTATTAAACACCAGAAGACGTACCTGAAGAAATCGTCGCACTTAAAATTGGTATAAGCTCATCAGAGCAACGAATGTCCGCGATATTCATTTCCATCTTCGAATATTGTGAAAGCGCTCTTCAGGTGACGTCGACGCTCGGGTAGGAGCAAATGATGCTGATAAATAAGAGTAATTCTTCACGAAACAATTTTCATGCTCATGTTTTCCATCAAAAACATGATGTCTGCAACGAAAGTAAACTTCATCTTCAAGAAACGCAACACAGAAAAACAACCCTTAAGAACACAAATAATCCCCAACTTGACGAATTCACTTTCCCCAACACCATCCATCCGGCTTTTCCCAGTGTCACAATTCTCAACGACGAGGGGTACAAGGACGCGGATTCTTGACAGACACTGACGAGGAAGTACTTCACTGACTACCGCCGACCGCCGAAGACACAGAGAACCCAAGCCTCATATAGCACAGAGACCATAGCAATCAAGAATGTGGGAACTGAAAAACTGCCTTGCTATAAAAGTTTGCTTCAGTTTCAAAAATAATTAACCTCAGAAGTGAATGAAACATTCTCTTGGTATTTAAATGAATACATAAATTGACCCTTTCTTAGCACAAAGGACTCTTACATATGCACCACACCTTATCTGATATATGATCACTGTTTTGGTATCATAATTCCCCACACTGAACTGATAATAATACAGTACTTACGAAGTTGTCCATTTAATCCATCGATTCAGATGAAATACTTTGTACATGTGGGATACTGTACACTTGTACAGTTTATTGCCATTTGTGCGGAATGCAGAATTGCGTAAGTTTGGCCTTGAGACGCCCATGATGTATACTGTATAATATTGCTGCAAGTGTATTAGCAAAACTGAAAAGAAATCGGGAATGGTATGTGCAGTTTTGTAGTACGGTACTGTAATTCCTCTTTAAGATGCATGGACAGACAGAGCAATCAAGAAGTCCTTCATTCATTTCACAAAATACGGTACTCTTGCAGATGAATAATTGAACGGAGTATTTTTGTTCTTCAATAATTTTGATTTTAATGAATACTGTAATATGAAGTAATATATTATGCATTAGTGGAATCTGTGTATGTATATATCCTACGGATAATCGACGCCGCGTAATATACTGAACATAAGTACTGTACTGTATTTATAATTAACTGCTGGACTTGACTTTTACATAATATAATACTGTACTGTATTACTTATACGGTGCTATTATGTACACAATACTATGTATGTCATATGTTACAGTATGTCAAGGACTTTTGTATCAATGCGTTGAGAAGAATGAGGTACCATGTAACGGCGAGGTGCAGGATCATGCTACGGCATGTACTGATTACAGTACGTAATTAACGTCCCTTCGGCTTTAAAATCTGACCGAATTTTCGCAACAGTATATACAGCATAGGCAAAAAGATGCCTCCTGTGAGGATTGAACTCACGACCCCTGGTTTACAAGACCAGTGCTCTGCCACTGAGCTAAAGAGGCCGATGAAGTCAGAGAGATTCAAAATATTGTTGTTCATGTTCACATTGAAGACCAAAGAATTTCATGAAATGAGTTGCACATTCAGAAAAGATACACTTACGAATTATCCGAATAAAGGAAGTCATCTTTTTCACAGAACCATTATTTTTGCTCATGCATACAGAACACCAATATGTGTCTTACTCCATATAGTATTTATAGACTAAGGGGTTCAACATATATGCTGCTGGCTATGAATCTGAAATAATTCTGACGGTTAAGAAGTCATATATACTACGCCTCTAACACAAGGTGTAGGCTTCGATGCTGCTTGTTATTGTACCCGAATCATTTCATCTTATGACTAGAGAGAAAAATCATTGTCTGAACTACGAAACTACCACGATTTGAACTGGCCCAGGACGCTGGGATGGCGGTAGTGATCACGGTATAGAAGCGTCTTATGTTTATTACCGCAGTTTCTTTTCAGCGAGTGGGATGGGTTGTGTGGCTTGGTTGTGCTGTGCTTCATCTTTTGTTGGGAGGCGTGTGCAGACTGTTCTACGAGTATTCATAACGCTTAAAATATTTCTTTTAGTCTTTAAGTCGAACTCTTCGTAGCATCATTTTCAATGCTCCGGAGTGTTCAAAAATTCAACGAGTGAAGCATGAATTTTGAACTACGTTGCCTATGGGGATTTCCGCGATAAACTATTGTGTATAGGATGCGTGTGACTGCATGTCATGAAATCTTTGCCTTTTCAATTTTAATAGTCTTGTAGTGCGTTTGCGTAGGTGACTGAAATTACGACGATGGGAGGACGATCACCATCTCAACCGGGGGTACATAAAGTGATAATGGTCGGGGCTGGTGGTGTCGGTAAATCAGCGTTGACATTGCAGTACATGTACGAAGAGGTCAGTGGCAGAATTACGTTTTTCTTGGAGGCATTTTTATATTTTTGTGTCTATTTTTAAAGTTTGTGGAAGATTACGAACCGACAAAGGCTGATTCTTATCGCAAGAAGGTGGTCTTGGATGGCGAAGAAGTTCAAATTGATATTTTGGACACAGCTGGCCAGGAAGATTATGCTGCTATAAGGGATAACTACTTTCGAAGTGGCGAAGGGTTTCTTTGTGTTTTCTCGATTACAGATGATGACAGTTTTGCGGCTACGCAGGAGTTTCGGTAAGATCTGCCCTGTCATTCACCATTGTATAATTTTCATGAAGAAATGTCTTCATAGGGACCAAATTTTGCGGGTTAAGAATGAGGAAAATATACCCTTTTTGCTCGTCGGGAATAAATGTGACTTGGATGATCGTCGCCGAGTTCCTTTCAAGGTTGCAGAAGAGAGAGCAGCTGAGTGGAAAGTGCCATACGTGGAAACTTCAGCGAAAACGAGAGCAAATGTTGATAAGGTACTAAGTAGTGATTGTCGATTAAATCAGTGCTTCCTATTCCGCGCCTGTGTTTTATTCGCAGGTATTTTTTGACCTGATGCGGGAAATACGTTCGAGAAAGTTGGATGAGCAAAGGCCCGCAGGTGGAACAAAGGATAAAAGAAAGAGGAAAAAGCTCAAGTGTACTATTTTATAGGTCCGAATATCAGTAGACTATTCTTCAAATCTGTTCATTTTCGCGTCAGCTCTTGATTCTATCTGTTGGCGTTTACGTTACGATACTCATTTCAATTGTTATAATTGGCTGACCGTGAGTCAAATTACACATTTCAACGCCGCCCCCGATAGTGTCAGGCTTTGTGTATGTCTGCATACGTCCCTCTGAAATGGTGCTCATGCAAGCTAGACACTTTTTAATATCTTGGAAGGTTTTGAGATGAATCTTTCTCCATTTATGATCCCTGATTACCTGAGTCCGTTCGCAGATGTGCACCATCGTGAAGTCATAGCTTGTTCCGCAGCTGTGAAGCTTTGAACGGCCTAGACGGATTATTTTTTTACGTGGTCATCGAAGCTCGCTTTAATTATTTCATAACTGAATGAAGAGTGTCTTGTTTTGGGGAATTGTCAAACAAACAGGCTTTGGTTCGGCTACTGGGATGAACAATTTCGTGTGAATGATGCTTCTTAGCAGCTTCTGGAAATCCCATATTGCGATGTGTGTCAGTGAAAGAGATGAAGTTGAACGTTCGATTTCCTCGAAAAAAAAAATTGTTAATGGGTTCTCGCTCGTCAGCTGAGAGTTAATTTGGCCAGCATATAGATTGAGTAATATGTGCAACTTGTATTTATGTATTCGTCAAAAAGGAAAACAGCTTGCGTTGAGCTTCGTGAGACAGTTTCAGATTTATTCACTCATTTGCTACATTTTTTTTTTTTAAATAATCTAAGCTTTTTTTTCAAGCAGCGCCGCGGGAACCATCGTCAGTCAAAGAATCGCTCGCGGGATTTTGTTTCTTATCAGAATGTCTGTTTGTGCCTGATGAAGTAAGAAAACTCTGCTCAAGTATTGTTCCCTTCGCTGTGAGGCTAAAAACGGTCTGCAGAGTTTGTACCGCTTGGTAAGCTCCTGTCTATAAAATCATGTGTATCTTTTGTTTTCTTTCAGCGTAAGCTGTTCGAGTGCTTCAATATTGTAATTTTTCGAAAATTTTCTCACGCTGCTGAGTGTGATGTTTTAAAGATGCGTTCGAGATTCAGTATGGTGTGTCATTAAATTTTGGGATGAACAACGTTTGAAGCTACCATGTTATCTCAAACGCAACTCTTATATCTTGCCGGGTGCGGAGTTTGTAGTGGTAAATACGAGACTAAGAAAGATCCATTATTCATTTGCGGTCCCGGAAGGTCAACTCTTCTGTCCTTATTCTATTATCTTGTTGTGTTGTGTCCTATTCTGTAAGGTGTTCGCATTGTATTGAAATGCCTTCATCTCTGAATTTATCCATCACTTGGTGAGTATTTGCCGGAGTAAAGGGTATGAAGTCGAAATGTTACGGTGCAATCCAATGTTATCCCAGCTATCGTACTGTTCCTGTTCGACAGGATCGCACGTTATGGGTGATTAAGAAACCTGTTGAACGTGCAGTTTCTTGAATACTTCGTTTATAAGGTATCATTCTTGATTTTAAAGAATTTGTTGTGAAACAGCTTTGATTGAAGCTCCGCGTAAAAATTATTTCTGGAAATATTCGAGAATGGTCAATAGATTTAGTTGATGACTGGAAAATTTCCTCGCGTACGAGTGCGCTTGACGTACTTGTGATTTGCAATCCTGCCTCCACCAGAAGAATGAGTCATTATATCAATGTTTATGCTTATCATGGTGGTGATTCTGGTGAATCAGATATCCGTCGAGTGACTAAGAGTTACTAAGATGTTATGAATTCATATTTCAGAATTACAGTATACATATTGGATATGTTGTGCTTCTCCCTGGAATATTTTGCTGACTGTATTGAGTTCTTGCATTGTTGTTCTGGACTGTTTTTGATTTTAAAATGATAAGATTAGTCTGGATGTTTTCCCTCACGGTTCGATCTGCGACGTTAGCTCACATGTCCATGGGAAAAATCCGTGTTTTCTCGTGTAGATCGAGGTTATCTTTTTGTTCAGATGAAATTCGTCCAATTGTCGCGTTCCCTCAAGGTTCGGTTCTGTCGTGATTTGGCCTTAAAATCTGAATTCTTCTCATGTTGAGGTAGTTGCTGATTTACGTCCATTCAAAGATGCAGGATCGCATGGGTTGTGATCAATTTGTTTATTTTTCTGCGGAGAGCTAAACTATTGGAACAAAAACAGCGAAATCCCCGAATGTCATCTCCAGTTCAGTACATATACTTCATATTTGTAAGGCTTCAGTATTGCTCATAATATGAGGAAGTGTTGCTTCACGGGTAAGCGTTTATTTTCCACATCACCGAGAAGCATTTCAAAGTTCTAGCTTGTCATAACCAAATTTATTGCTGTAATTTAATCAACATTCTGAATGCGTTATTCAGTTTCAGTATATTCACATGACTTCGGATTATAGTTTATGCCGAAGGAAATAAGACTTCAGGAGTACTGTGCAGTACCGTATTGTAAAATATTGTGTAAGAGCGACATCTACATTATTGATAGCCTTATGATTTTTCTGTTTATCCGCTCTCGCTTGTTGCGCCATGCATCTGTCATGGAAGAATGCCTTGGAAACCCCGTGGTTAATTCGACAGGTGCCTGTTGCAAAAGCTAAATTTTTTTCTGGGTGAATTAAGTTCATGGTCTCTTCGATAAATAGTGTTGAATTCGATGGATTCTAGTAGAGGCACGTCGTTTAACATGCCGAGCATCCCGATGCCAGACATCCCGAACGGACTCCTGAAGGTGAGATTTAAAATTCTGTACTGTATTTGTTTTGCTCTCAGTTCCTCGCACGTGCTTCGTTGCTTCCTTCCAGGGATTGCTTGTTGTGCACTTCGTCCTGTCAACATGGTGAGGATACTTGCTTAATTATCACCTGGATGGAATGTAACGTATTATTCGTCTTTTAGGGCCGGACAAGACCATTGGATGCCGCCGGCGTACTTGTTCTACAATTTCATCTATGTACTATTATTGATGTGGAGCATCAACAAAAAGGATTCTGAGGAACCCGTTATGATGGCGATGATTATCAGTTTGATCTCAATTCTTCTAGACATCATTATCATTCCCACTTACTACAGCATTTGTAAGTAGATGATTTTCGCACTGGAAGCGTGTATGGTCCCATGTGTGGTTTTTCTTTGTTTTTCTAGATCCCACCGGATCATCTCACGCAAGATTCTCCTTGGCGATGGCCATCTTGGTCTTGCTCTCTAGGCCTGTCGCGAGCTTCCTTTTATTCAATTTGATGAATGAACGCATGAATCAATTCGGCACTTACGGATCTGCAGGACCCGGAATTTTTGGTGAGCTAACCACACGTTTTCCAAAGTTTCTGGGTGCGTTGCGTTCAGTAAATCGTCACATAAATCTCAGAAATTCTTGCTTCACGTCCAAATGCCTTTGCATTAGAATATTTATAAATCTCGGCCCACTACTTTCCGTCTAATTTCGTTTTCCGAAAATAAATTTAATACGATTCATGAAATTCATGTATGTAAATAAACATGTATTTATGATTGGAATTCAGTGTCCTTTTGAATCGCGGATCGTGATCAAGCGTATGCTTAGGAGCTTTCCCAGTTGAGGGGAGCCAGACTACTTAAATTACGGTGTATGGAGTTCCGGTATTCGTGTGCCTATGTGAAGTTCACTTGAGAATTCCGGTGTGATTGCGTATGTTTTAAATAAATGGTGACATGAAGAGGTGAGTTGGAAATGTAAACATAATTTCTCTGTAATTCTGAGAATGGACCAGACAAAAGAACCCGATTCAAGTGCTTATGAACGAATTTGTCGTTCCAAATTCGTGTTTCCTTGTAGTCCTATCACTTTCCCTATTTCGTACGATGACGTCTTTTGTTCGGCGATTGTCTCTTCAAGTTAACGACGACGTGGCTTCAACGATCCTTGTTCATACTCGTCGTGTCATCTGTATCTTTGTCCGTAGAACGTCATGTGGTATCATGACCAAATTTGAAATCATGCAATTTGCTGCAGCGTACCGATTCGCTAAACTAGGACGTCCGATTTTCAAAATCGAATTCACGATAAATGTGGGACGAAATTCTGTGCATGTAATGTACAGTATATGACGATTTCCTGAGCGGAATGTCTTTCGACCGATGTTACGTTGTGACTCGGTTTTCATCGGAATACAATGAAGGGATCGCTTCTTCTAACCTCAGCATGAAAATTAAAGGGAAATATGTACAATTTTGATGATTCAGTATACTTAGTCTACTTGCGGTAATTTCAGATTAAGCTGCAAGTTTATCATACCACAGTAGATTTAAAGGCTGTATGTCCTCAAACTTGCGGGGTAAACTTCGGTGACTCACTTGAAAGCTGACAAATGTCTTTTAGAGAATTGATGCGTCTAAAAACTTTTCGACAGGACGATACGTTTGACTGTGTCTTATCGATATGTGTGTGTAACGAGCGCTTATCCAATTTTGGACGAAGGTCAATATTTTTGTGCAAATTTTGTACGTGGAATAACTTCTATAAAATTCTTTTTTTCAGGTTCTACACAGAAAGTTCGAACAAATTATGAAGATATTGACGGCAGGCAGCAGGTTCCTGGAATGAGTGGTGATTTAACCGGTTCGCCCGGACGTTCAGCGTACAGCCCAGATAGTCCCTATAATGCGCCGCCGTAGGGAAACCAGAGCAAATATCGGAAGCTTGATCTTCTCTGTTGAGAAATCTAGTAAAAATTGAAGTATCCAGTTAATCCCGTGCTCCGCTTTTGTGTGTTGACTCGTCGTGTTCGGTTGTGTCGCGTGAAATCAATTCCATCCCGCCTTACATTTTGTTCTGTTGTTAACCTCAGAGGCGCTTGTCCCCAGCAAGCACAAACCTTTTATTGTGATCATGGAAACAATTTGCTCGTTATCTGTTGATTTATTTTAAAGTTGTTCATTATCGGCATCCAGACATAGCTGTGCGAAAATGGGATTCTCGCGTCTCTGCCCCCTGCCGTTGCCATGACTACCTAGTCGACGCGTAATTCGTGCAAGTTAAGTCCGAGTTAAGCTAAGATGCTTTTCGAGTTTTGGGCTTGCGATTTTTGGTTCGGGAATTTTTACCGCCATATTTTGCCTATTGGTATTTTTAGGTGTCTTTCGAAGTATCTACTAAATGTTTGTCAGGGTTTGGTTGCTTAAACAAGCCATATGTTGCTTACTTTGAATACAATGTGTTTTATTCCGCGGAATCCGTTGCTATGGTTTCCTTTCATTGATCCGTGAGGTTTCCAGGGTCAGGTTCAAAGTCACCTGACACTCGGATTTTTTCGCACGGATTCTTCACCTGGGTTTTGCTGCCCCGAAACATCGGCCGACAGGTCATATAGTTCTTTTCATTTTGAAGCCGTCGTTCGTCTTGCTTAAAATGCTGTTCAGAAAGGAAAAAGTTGATGATAAAGCGCTGCCCCTGGAGAAAAATTCGGATCACGATAAATCCATCACGTGCATGGCGTTGTCTGATGACCAGTCTCTACTGGTTTCCGGAAGCGATGATGGAACTGCGAGAATGTATAGCGCAAAAACGACTTCAATGGAATGTCTTGGAGTTTTCCGGTGAGATATTCAGCTTTTATCCAAAATATGGTTGCAATTTTGAATGTTTGCATAGATCACTGAGCACAGTAACTTCAAACTTCATAAAGGAACCATCGCGCAATCTTCGGGATCCTTTTCTGAAATAAAACTTGGTGAATTGGTATCTGTGAGAATTATTTAAAAAGAATGGCTGTGATTAAAGCGTGCTTTTCGTGTACGAGAGATTTAGGGTTTTGAGTCTGCGATAATTTGAATAGCATATAATTCCGGGTATTAGCCTAAATTCTGCTTCTCCGAATTCGTAAACTGAAATAAGATCTGCTGTGTCTTAAAGAGAAGAGTCAATTATTTTCTTCGAGAACGAGTTAAAGCTCATAATGACGGTCTGACTTTCCTTCAAAACAAAATGATACGCTAATGTCGTGAATTAATTCGTAATTTGTGTTGCATGATTAGAAGTGGGATTCACAATACAATCGAGTATGTTCCTGCAGAATGTGAGACTGAGAAGGAATTCAGCTTCGTGAGAGGATTCGGAAGCGCTCAAAATTTTATAAACAGTACGGTCGGTACTAGTCGTTCAAATTCCCAGACGTAGGAAGTGTGTACTTGTACGTGGAGTGATGTCTGAAACAGTGCCAGGACTTTGATGACTAGGTTTTATTCTTGGATAAACATAAACCGGTGCAATAGATGAGCTCAAAATACAACTTGCCCAGTTTTTCTTTTCAGACTGCCACTCATCGCAGTTATTTAGAGGTTCCGTGTTCCAAAAAGAACGCGTATTAGAGACCACGCATAACGAACGCCTCGCAGAGCGAAAAATTTGCATTGCGAACATTTATGTTCAGGGGAAAATTTTTTGCGTAATGAACGAAATTCGCGTAACGAACCGCACTTGCCTTCGCTTTGAACGTTTACTTCTGAAATTTTTCAGGAGGATTTAAAAGATTAGTGAAGTAGGAGAAACGTAGGTACAGAATTAAAAAAAAGTATGCTGCCAACCCAAATATTTCGACTCTTTCGATAATGAAGGAACCATTTGGGATTTTTCACACCAACCATTAACACTTGGGGAGGAGATGTGCAGCCGTTCTGCAGTAAATTTCTTAGAAATTAATACCTGCTGGATTTTTCACTGTAATCCTTGACGTACAGTAATAGAAGACTTCGATTTCTCTTTCGCCCCGATTCTTCCTTTCTTTTCTGCGCCCAATAATTTGTTTCAGGGGCCACACGGATTACATCACGTGCATCGCCATCTTCGACACCCATGTGATCACGGGAAGCGCGGATTGTAGTGTTAGGAAATGGGATATGGCGAGTTGTGAGTGTTTAGATGTGTACCAGGGCCACGCTAGTCGGATTTTCAGCATTATCTGCTCCGGGAACGTCATTGTTTCCTCGTCTTACGACAAATCTGCCCGAGCCTGGCGATTTGACACGTCCGACTTGGATGATGACGAGGATCCTTGTCTCCGTACTTTTGTGGTATGATGTTTGACTTGATTTTAGATTTTCTTCGTTTAAGCAGCTCAGGGCGTTTCAAAATCGACTGTTGATCCCCGAATACGGAGAAAACTTCAAAAAGCTGAGAAGTAGTAATTATGCCACTTTTTATCTGAACAAACTGGAGGAAATCCTGACTTCGTCCCAGCGACTTGTTCAGAAGAAGAAGAGGGAACATATTTGTAATTCCCAAGACTAATTCCAATGTGATTCGAAATTGTTTATACCCTAGAAACGGCGAATATTTCAGGGGTTTAGAAATGTTGTAATACGGTAAGCCTGCAATGCAAATAATTTATTTTCGAAAAAAGGAAACAAAATCCTGATGTCCCAGAATCTACACAAGTGCTCAGCGTTCGTAAAAGCGAGAGGGAACGTTTTCAGAGTTTTCAGGACAAATCCGAGACTGATTTATTTTCTCCTTAAGCTTCAACAATGCGTTTTAACGATTAGTTTGCTGTACATAGAAAAATCATCGTGTCGAGTGGTTCGCGAGATTTCCCTGGTGTGAGGGACCTTTTCAAAGAGTTATGAATTATGACTTGAGGTGGATGCATGAAAATGCAGACAATGGAAAGTTCAGGAAGAATACGTACAAAAAAATGAGGGAAACTAACCTGGGGAAAGGACTCGGAACTCTGAGAAAGCAGTATTTTGAATGTGAAGCGCGTATGTTTTGTAAAATTTCGAAATGAGTATGCAGTACAAGTACCCGAAAATATGCCATTTATTTGGGTTGAGGGTTGAGCTGATTTACACGAGAAATGGTGCCCGAACAATGAACGCTTTATCTTGAAAAAGGGGAAATCCGGTTGAAGTTTGAACATTTTTAATCCAGAAAACAGTCGAGAGAAACATTGTTTTCCTGCTGAGGATTTCTCGCCTAATGCTTCCTTTCATTTACTCCGTGAACTATTTGTCTTTTGTCACACATTTATCGGCTCTTTCAAGTGCTTGTCCTTGAAAAGACTGAAAATGTTCGTTTGTGTCTCCCAAGTCACAAGCCATCTACTTGACATCAACCAAGGATTTTCTCTCCCTCTCTCACATCAGGACGCGTCCGCATTTGATACGAAGTTCATAATTGTGTTTCGAACTGCCGGAAATACTGTACAATATACGCGTTTTTCGAGAGTTGCCTTCATTCACTATAACTTTTCATCAGGGACACACGAAGGCTGTTCTTTCACTGGCATTCTTTCATGGAGCGAATTCCGGTTATGACAGCGATGAAGATTCCCCGGGGGATTTCTCGGAAAAGCTAATCACGGGTTCAGCAGATGGGACAGCAAAGTCCTGGTTCTTGAAGTCGCCAAATTGTGTCAAGGTCTCTCTCTATAAATTCTTCCTGTCGGATCGAGTGCAGTTTAAAAAAAAAATAAAATGTGGCTTCGTTTTTGATCGCAGACTTTCAAAGGCCACACTGGCCCGATTTCTTCGATAGCCGTTGATGAAGAGGCCGCTATTCTGTTCACGGCAAGCATGGATAAAACCGTGCGAAGTTGGGACGTACATCTTGGCCGCTGTCTTAAGGTGGGATTACAAATGTTGGGTTTTTTTTGTTTCGGATTTTATAAATATAATGCTATGGGTTCATAGAGTTACCCAAATATCAGGCGCACTTTTCTCAAGGGAAACGTTGGCTCGAAAAAAAAATTGGGCGGATGAGGCGGCCCTTCCGTTATAGATTCTTGGGTAAAGTGCAAGATTTTTTCTAATAGAGACGATATCTTTAAGGGAAGGCATTCTAAATTTAAATTATCGTGCCGTCAAGCGACTTCTTTCGAAAAATTTTCAAGTTTACTGGCGCAAGAGATTCCTGATATTTTTGGGGAGGAATTCAAACTGGTAACCGAAGGTTAATTATTATATGATCAGCAAATGTTATGACCTCCTCCGAATCTCAAGAAGAATTTGAACATAGAAAAGTTTTATATAAGCAGGTTAAATTTGTTGAATAGGGGCGTTTTCAAATAAATTTCGTCGCAAGCTTAAAAAAAACGAAAATAACAGTCGAATAGTTTTTTTGAATCCGGTGTAGGACACTGTGAAAAATTGGCAACGTTCGCGTAATTAATTTCTTTTTTCCTGAAAAAGATTTTTGAAGGCCACGAGAACGGAGTGCTGTCCTTGCAAGTTTCGCGTTCAATTTTGTACACTGGTAGTACTGATGGTACAGCCAGGTCGTGGGTCGTAGAATTCGGAGAATGTACGAGGACATTCAAAGGTCATGAACACAGTGTCAATTGCTTGGTTGCAGCTGGTAACATTTGTAAGCATTTTCAAAAATTCAAGATTTCGGATCGAATACCATTTTTTGCATGGCAACTTTCTGTTCAATTTATTTTCAAGTACTGTACAGTATATATGTTTTATTCTTAGGAAGGAAATGGAGGCATATAGACTATTTCTGCAATTATTTTTTCCACAACCATCAACGATTTTTTTGTTGGTCCAATGGGATTCTCCACCTCAATATTCTCTATATGGGCTATACAATGAGGTTGTATCTGGTTTCCTGAATTTTATTGTAGACAGAGTCATTCTGTGATTCTAGCATTTTTGCTATCATTTTTATATCCAGTGAAATATTCACTATATAAAAGCATCAAATGGGTAATTTTTTTCAACACCCTTCTGCTTTGTTGTAATGGAAATTTTCTCTGGAAGAAAGTTCTTTGGCTCTTCAAATTGTTAAGATTATTTGTATCACTTTCATCCCACTTCAGTTCAATCACCTTTTTCCTCAGGGGTCCCTAAGACCTCTTGGACAAGTATTTGGTTTTTACTGAAATAAATGTGGTGGACACAATTGACCATTTGTGGCCTGAGGGTTTGAAACTCCTCAACTTATTTCTATGTTCAGATCAATAAATGTAAGTCAGGAATGTCACACACAGAAGCAGATCTGGTCTCTCTGAAGTTCAGAGCAGGATTGATTCCTTCTTGTGATATTTTTTTCAGGTCCAGGTCCTCCTCAGTGGAAAGTTTGTCCAAGGTTTTCCACTGAGGTGTGACTAAAGTTTGTGCTTATAATTATTGAGAATTCCTTTGATCAAGTGATGATTCACTTGATGGAATTATTCCTGAAGATCAATATCTTCAGGTTTTGATTGTGTTAGGAATTCTTTGGAATGATGTTTTCATTTGTATTGGTAAATTCTTGCTTGGTATTGCATACAATGTGGCATGTCATACACTGTGTTGTATTGTTGTACCTTGCACTGCAGGAAACATCTTAGTTGACCTGTGACATTCCTAACCTTCTTTAAAAAATTTTCAAGTTCCCTTGGTATCCTTGTGGCACCAAAAAGGATTTTGAGATAAATGGATTGTTTTAACTCACATGGTTAGAAGCTTTTTTACCTTTTGATTGCGTCAAAGAAAAAATAGCGAAATACAGTAGAATCTTGTTACAGTATAACGAATCATTGCTCAAAACGGATTTGTTTTTTTCGGTCCTAAAGCCCAAAGCCAGCAGCGCGTTATTCGAGTTTCTGTATGACGAAGCTTTGTTCCTTGCTCTGATGTGGTTTTGTGATATCAAGATTTGACTGTGATTTTAATCATGTTTTTTTTTCAAGCTTTTTTTTTTGTCACCTGCATTTGAAAATAAATTTCTGATCAGCCTCTTTTCCACCTTTTATGCTCTAGTATTTACGGGTTGTGGAGACAAGAGTTTGAGAGCTTTTGATGCCAAATCCGGGGCATTGAGGAGAACTTACAAAGGCCACGAAGCGGGCATAACTGCTATGGCGTATGTGGGCGGTTTCATCATATCTGGCGGCTTCGATGGTACTTTGATCAAGTGGAGCACCGCCGACTTGGTGTAAGGTGATTGACGAGTTGTTAATTCCATTTAAAAAGCTTCTCTTGTACGAAATCTAATGCCACGAATGCGAAAAAATTTTTTTTACGAGCGAGGGTTGTTTCATGAGTCTTTGGACTAATTCAAATAGACCCAACACGGTTTGGTCAATTTTCAATTAAAAAATTTTCTTTTTTACTCACATAACCTCGTCACGTGGCAACACTTCAGTGCTGTTCAACATACTCTCCGCCAATTTCAATGCCATTTTTTTTTCATGCGATGAATCCAACGATGAGAACAATGGCGCCAGGAAAATTTCAGTCTGAACTTGATTTTAGCCACTGTTTTGATCGTTGGATTTACAGCGTGATAAAGTGCATTGAAATTGGCAGAGATTATGTTGAACAGCACAGAAGCGTTGCCGCGTGACGAGGTTATGTGAGTAAAAAAAAATTTGTAATTGACCAAACCGTGTTCGGTCTATTTGAAATAGTCGCATGACTTATGAAAAAACCCTCGGATTTGGTCACGAAAAAGCAGTTGGGCCCCTGACCTGTGAAAGTAATTACTTCTCGAGACTGTGTATGTAAGTCAGAATGTCTGCATATAAAATCAAAGTTTCACATGGACTTTCATGGGAACATATTTAATCAATTTTCGTGCTTCGCAAAATTTGAAAAAATGATCCAAAATGCCATAGAAATGCTGTTCTCAACTTAATTATGAAAGACATAGCAGCACAGAAAAAACATCCTACCTGTTTTTGCATTAAAATGAGTCCAAACGGCAAAATTGAGCAAGCAAATTTCCATAATGTAATGAGTTGACGTAAAAACCCCTCGAACAAGGAGCACAAAATTAGCCGTCCGGAAAATAAATCAAATTAAAATTATAAGGCAATTCATTTTGACTTCATTTCCACGGTAGTGGCTCAATTTTTTCAAGAAATATACACATTTTAAAATAATATTTTTAAATGCTACCGGAGATTTAATCGAAGTGAGATATCTGATGTAAATTGTTCAAATGTTCGTGCAGATGTTTTGAGTGTCCATAAGTCGAAACGGCTTGACGTCGGGGGCCCCATATTATTTTAATGAAATGATATTCAATTGTAGATTCTTTAGTTTGTGTGGCGTCTTTATTTAAAAAAAAAAATTAATTTCATTTTCTCAGGTCTGATGAGACGCTTGTCGAAAATTCTGTGGCGGCAATCAGTCCTCAAGGCTGATTCAATGGTGTGATATAATTTCGGGTCATTTTTGCGTGGTGTGTGTTCATGCACCTTTCGAGATTGAAGTGCCTTTAAAAAAAATTATTTTCCACCTCAAAGTAGAATGCATTCTTCGTCGCCCATTTTGAGTTTAGAAGTCATAAAATATATGGAAGGCCATGATGTAACATGAACTGCTTCTTTCAAAATTTTGAAGAGGATTTTTCAAAAGAAATATAAGATTCAGCTTCTGTTCGAAATTGTCTCTTCAAATAAATGTTTCGCTTGGGCGCAACATTTCGATCAAACTAAAATAATGAACAACGAAGCGAACTGCGAAAATGAGGAAGATACATTTATTGCTTTACAAAATCATGAATCTAATGCACTCAAATTCCCGATTTCCGTGATTTCGATTAAATCTGCTTACGGAAAAATGCGTATGAGTAAAGAACAGAAAAATAAAGGATATGGTTTTCTATAATGATACATAAAACTAGCAGCAAAATATTGCACTGATGTATTTCCGCGCGCAATTTTCTGTACAGTGCTGTATATTGTTCAATCGCACTACAGCATTAAAGGGAGAAATTCATCAATTTTCATGCTTATTCATTATTCTTCAGCCTAAAGAAAAGCTTTAATTTTGTTTTCAGGTCAAGAAGGATCACATGCATGAGCAATTATTGCATGAATGCTCTGGAAAATACGGGGCCACTTTTTTAAGAAATATTTGCTCTGAAAATTATTGCAGTACAATTAAAACTTAAACATCCGGAACACAAAGTTCAAGAAATTCGTTAGATTATTGCTGTATGCATCATTGTTTGAAGTATGTTTGCAAGAAATGCTTACAACAACTGCACAAGTTCAAAGTCGGAACTTTCCCTGACTGCTTCAATATCACCTATTGTAAACGTCCGCGAACACATTATGTATATGTACTCAGCTGTCCACAGAGGACGCTCCTTGTTCCCAATATAAGCATTTTTCATGACAGAAGCAAACATATGTGGACTCTCCCATACAACGATCAATCTTGTCTACAGCAATTTTTCCATAGAATGCATTTTCTTGGTGCTCAAAGGGTTCTTTCACCAGTAATTATAGGGGCTCTTCACAACAAAATTATCCGTACAGTAGTATAACTATTTTTTTTTCTGACCCCTTGACTTTCGTCTGCATAGAGAGAGTCCACTTGTATCACACTTCACGAACTACACAAATGTTGACACAGATCAACAATACACCTGGTAAGCATTGTTCACATTTTGTTTAATAGAAATAAAAGAAGGTAGCTTGTATACAATGTAAACATACACGTAACGTTAAGAAAAATGCTGTTGGCCACTTCATTGTCCTTCGTACTCTTCATAAAATCAGTAATTAGGCCAAGAAAATTCAAGATTTGCAGGAATAATGTCTTAGCTGTCATGTAAAATCGTCATTAGGTAATTTCAAACTGTTGAATATACCTTATAAATTGTACGTACAGTACTGTACAGCAAAAATACTTCTTCATCTATAGCAGCTTATTGACACAAGTGCTGGCGGGTCACTGATCCAGTCATAATTGGAGTTCAACGGATACAACTTCAAATTACTACGTTTATACTTGATAGATTTGTCAGATGATGAACTCCCCCCTGCAATATTTGAATCAAGTCCATAAATGACCCAGGATAGGTGTACCAGCACTGCAGTACCGATGACATGCTGTTCTCGTGTGTCAACGTACAGCATGTGTATAGTTTCACTCCAAGGCGCCCGCGGACCAGTTCCTGGGCATGCTGGTGAACATGGGCGACCGTTTGGGCGTCCCCACGACGACCCTGGGCGACGACGGCGGACTGGACGACGAGCCCGGATTGATGAGCCGGAGCGGCCCAACACTGCGCATCTCCTTGTGCACTATCATGTGTTGCTTGATAGAGCCGTACTGTTCTGCTGACATGGCGGGCTTCCGCTCGCCCATGTGTCGCTCGGCCCACTTGAGCAGCGTGAGGACGGAGTCCGGGCCGGGAAGGCGGTAGTCGGCGGCGGTTTTCACGAGGGACGCCGCGATTCGGTAGGTGACCGCCATGCCCTTGAGGGCCCGCATGGCGTCCTCGTCGATCGTGTCGTCGCCGACGAAGATCACGCTCAGGTCGGAATTCCACTCCATTCCTGCATCATCCGGACGCGACATATACAATAAAGAAACATCGTAACAATAAGTTAGACGTTTTTAAAAAAATATATACTCGGCGCACGTGACGAAGTGATTTCATTCGGGTTATTATATACTGTATCTCGACTTTGCCTCGAGGCGTAAAATTATATGTTCACATGGGAGATACGTGATGACAAAGTGATTTCACTAGGGCTGTTATATATATATATATATATCTCCGATTTGCCTCGAGGTATAAAATTATTTTCCCACCAAGATGTGAATGAGGGATGACAATAACTCATTCACGAGAACAAATCGGCGATATGGTTAAAAACAAAAACGTCAGAGGACCTCTAAAAGTAAAAATTTCATCGCACTTATTCATGTTTTGGGATTGCTTTCGTTATTTTTGGATCAAGCATAACGTAAATTTTTAAAGTGGCCGAAAATGTTATGAACAAGTTTTGGAAATAAAGAACAAGGAATGATGGTGATTCAAGGCTCATTTAAAAGCGGCCTCGTGGTAATAAGTGTTTCTTTTGATCCGTGCCCGGAAATCTGTAAAGATTTTATTAATCTTTACGTATCTTGATCATATAATTAATTCCGCTGTTATAAAAAAAAAGAATGATTAATCACCAAAAGCAGCTCGTAGTACATGCAAAACAGCTGTTCCCTTGTCCCAGCTGACTGGCGGACGTGCCTCCAGGGCACAGTGCGCAGGTACGCAAAGGAAACCAGCGTCGCGAATCACTTGACTAGCTTCTTTGATGAGTTTCTGATGGGAGGACTTGGGGGCCAGGCGATAATGCAACGTCACCACTGGGCCTTTATCTTCCAAGTAAGCCCCGTCTGGACACAGTAGCTCCAACTTTTCCTAAAATGATGGATATATAATGTAGGAAATAAAGATTAAATCACTCATATACATAATGCTAATACAGTCAAACCTCTCTAAGTGGAATTTCAAGGTAACAGCAAAAAAATTTGACTTTGAGAGGTTTTAACTTATATAAATGTTTTGAATTATAGACTAAATAGACGTTTGAGTTAAAATACAAAGCCATATTTTCTGGGAAACATGGAAAATTGCCCAAAAATAGTAAATTGTGATATTCTGGGGCTTAAATGGCTTCTTAATTGAGTTGAATATTTTGCTGAAGAGAACCCCTATAACATGCAGAGAGAACCCTATATCATGGGATCACAAACAAATTTGTTATACAGAGAAAATTGTCGTAGACAAGGTTGTTGTAGAGAGAGTACACCTGTATTGGTAGTATACAAAGGTTGTCCCACTCCCACAAGTCCAGAGAAATTCTGACATTGCGGAACATTTTAAAAATTTCCCTGGTGATTTTCAAAAATTTGCTTTTCTTTTTTAGAATTTAAAGACATTTTTGAGACACTAAATAATGGAAAGTGCAAGCTTACCAGTTAGGGTCAGAGTTCCCCACTTATTTGACATCATGGTGAACATATCATGTGAGTAAAAAAATTGAAATTTTGTCGTTGTGTATACTGTATAATTATATTTCTCATAGTTTGTGAAGATTTTATACATTTTGGATTAACATTTTTCTTGTAATAAATGGAAAATGCCAAACTTTCGGGGTTGGCAATTACATAAGGCGTTAATTCACAATTTTTTGAAACAATTACAGTAGTTGCAAAAGATAATTTTAATGCTTTACGAGTACAGTCGGTTTTTCAATGAATCAAAGTTTGATTTGAATTCCGCGGTTCTGGAAATTGCTGAATAAAAAAATTAAAACGTAGACAAATTAATCCGGCCTACTACCTTCATAGCTGTAATGCCAAAATATAGTGCTGTACTGTATATGAGAAAAAGGCATATTCCAAGCAATTACTTAAGCATGCAATTTTATGTACCCAAAGGAATCTCTTACCCTTGACCTCTACGAATTTTTATTCGATTTTAAATACGCACCACAACGACTGACGAAGACATAAACAAATATGATTAATCTTCAGCTCTTACACGAACGCAGACACGCACCTTAATGGTCTTCAATTCTTCCTTTTGTGCGTCTTCCACGGGATACGAGTACATTTGTCCGTCCGGGTAAATAATGTCCAAGCCATCGTTGCCAACGTACGTGATTCCTTCCAAGTTGATCAATCTCTTGATATCGTCCACATTTCGACCAGTGATGATGGCGATGAACACGTCTTTTAGTCTGTGATGGTTCGATTCAAAATGAAGACGTCGTATTCAATCAAAATGTTAACATTTTTTCCATCAGACGAAGATACAGCTGAAATCGATTACCGTAATAAAATGAATTAGGCTGGTTTTCCAAACGTCAGTATTTTATGAAATTGAACAATGAGTTTGATCAAAATATTAAATTGATCAATTCTAAACTCGGTGAGCATATTTGAGACAAGAAACGAAATATAAGAAATTAATGAGTCCTTTATTACCGAGATAATCGTTCCAGAACCTTTTTGGTTTCTGGTGGAAGCAGGGCCAGGTCGGGACGTGGAGCAATGGGTGCCAAAGTGCCGTCATAATCGAGTAACAAGGCCAGTGTTCTTTCTGGGCCGACAAAATCCGTGAGGTAATCAAAATCATCGACAATCAATGGCGTGATGTTCGAACTCCTCATGAACAACGGATCGGAACCGTCATCGTCCGTTGGCTCGAGATTGTGCAATTCCATGCCTCTGCAAAATGAATATTCACAGGATTTGACGCGTTAATTATTTTGCACTAAATAATTTTGGTCTCTCATGGAAAATAAAATGAGATTTAATTTTAAAAATCCACACACGCAGTGACACATTGCAAAACAAGCTTAATGAAACCCAGGGGACAATTTTTCAGCAAATTACTGCTGATCAGTGAAATTATCTGGACGTAAATTCTATTCATGTTTCTGTTGATTCTGTTGGTTTCAGAAGCAGTCATACCTGAAAATCGCCGTCTAACGTAAGAAGCCATTAGATACCTTATTCTGATGTTTTTAATGATCATTTTCGCGCCTATTTAATTAATATTTGTCAAACATGCGTGAGGGCTTTGAAAACTTTTTTTCAAAAAAAAAAAAACTTCTTATAATGGGTTCCATAGTTTTATCCCATTCATCCAGAAAGTTGTAGATGCATCAAATCTAGCTGTAATATGTATATACACGTATTATCCATTTATTGGCTTGTCTGATACAATTGAAATTTTGCATTACGGTTGTATTAAAGCAGGAAACGAAACAGATTCTGTAGGCGCTCTTTTATACGGAAAATAAATGCATTCGAGTACACTTAATGTTATACTTTTCTTCATTAGCTTCACTTGCTCTTGAAGCTAGAAATTACTGGCTTTTAAGAAAGATAAAATTGGGACCAAAAATTACTTGCACGTTGAAAAATGTCAGGAAAATTTAAATAGAGCCAGCCATATTGGAAGTGAAAATTGAGAAGCAATTCGTGGAGTTATAGCCAAATACTGTACAGCAAAGAATTTCGCGCAAAATCAGAGATTTTCATCAAAAAACCTGATGAAAGAAAGAAATGAAAAATGTTTGCAGCTCTTAATTCATTGAGGGTCACAAAGCAAGGCACAATTTACGCACATTTTGCGCCTGGTTTTAAAAATCAAAAAAATGAAATCTTTCGTTTTTTTTGCGAGAAAATTTACCTCAAAAATGAGTACAGCCAAAAATCGACGTTGTTGACTTCTTCGCGTCGTCTCAAATGCATCATTCGCATGACTCTTTCGTCTTCGGACATGCTGAGTGCTCTGTCTAAGGCGTCACAAACATCTTCCTTCTCGTAAGGATTGCAAGTCAGTGCTTCGTGCATCGTCTCTCCGGCTCCAGCAAAAGGCGACAGGATCAAAACCCCAGGATCATGAACCTTTGCATAAGGAAGTACAGTATTTTATACAGTCGATACGTGTATACAGACTCACTTTGAAGCTCAGAAAATATATTAAATAGCTCCTTTTCCTGCATATAATGAATAGAATCCCTACGAAATGCTCAAATCTCCATGAGAATTTTTTTTTCCAGAAAAAATCATTCCCCGAGGAATTTATCCCCAAAAACGGATTTCCTGTTTTTGTATACGCAATCGATTTTTGCCACCGCACCATCATAAAGGAAAAGAAAAAATTTTGAATTATTTTGAAATTTATTATTTACAGAAAATGTAATCGAAAATCAGTTTGCAGATGTCAAGATAATTCAGAAAACTGGAGAGAGAAGAGTTTGTCGGTTCCAGCGAGTCTGAAAAGCCATCATATAGCCTCAACCTATAAGATTAATTTGGAAAGCCGTCTTTTATTACTAAAATGGTCCCCCTTTTTATTGCAAATACTTCATATACTGCGGTAATTCTGTGGCTCACAATTCGAAAATTTTTCCAGATGTATACACTTTTATTCTACAGCACACATTTTTATAAAAGAAAGCCGCGAATTTTTTGCTCACTATATAGACCCATGCTGAATACCTAAGATGCGGGTTGAAACCGGGATACGAAAGCAAAGAAAGTAAACTTCATTCCTTTCCAGCAATTAATTATACAAAAACAACCCGTGTGTGTCTGGTTCAGTTAAATTATGATGCGGGTGTAATTAAAATACGATGGAATGATCCGCAAGTTTTGTACGTACCCTATATTATTTCACCGTGAAGTTCTTCGGGTACCCGAATTTATGAGTTAATTGAATCTAAATTTGCGTGCGTGTGATCAATTCAACGATTATATTTTGAAGCAATCCTATGCTCATTTGCTATGGATTTTATTTTATTTTTCACAGTCGGACGACTTAATTCTTGTGCAGCATTTTAAATTTAAGTCAATTATCCACACACAAAAAATTTACCGACGCAGAAATTATACTTGAATACCCGAAGATTCGCATCTGCATCGGAAAATGGGTATCAGGAGTGCGATACACGTTCTCTGACTAACATTTGGAATAGTTTTTTTTTTTGCGCTCCATCGGTACTATTTACAAAATCATCAATGCAGCAGAAGTTGGAGCACAATAACAACTTATTTCTTCGCAGTTTTAAAGAAAGTCTTCAGCTCTTTATCTATTTTTTTAATTTAAATCTGAGTGAGCAATAATTGAAAAAGTGAGACGAGATGCCCGAGAATGGTCGAATATTAATCGGCGAAGATTTTGTCCCTCTCCATCACACCATAAGAACAACGCGAAAAAAACTCGCTAAATCGGCCCTCGTGAGTATAATTTTTGATGGATATTATGGGAATAGAAAACGGGTTCATATACAGTACAGTATTTCCATAATGTACTGATGTATACTGTACAAAATACACATATATATACAGTACCTGACATGCGACATTCCCTCATCTCCATCACAAAGTGTAAACAAGGCAAACAAGACTCGTTAAATCGGCCCTCGTGAGTATAATTTTTGATGCATATTATGGGAATAGAAAAGGGTTTCATATATACTTCAATAATGTACCAATGTATACTGTACAAAATACACACATAGACAGTACCTGACATGCGACATATTCCTTTGCAACGAGGTTCATTCCGTCTCGCAGCGGAGTGACGAGAGCAACTGCAGAGTCGCGGTAAAATGCTGCAAGTTGCGACTGGGAAATTGATCCGAAGATGTATCTGATGGGCGACCAGGAAGGCGACGAAAATTTCCCGTTGATGCGTCCGATCAACTGGTCCAACTCGTTTTTCAGGTCCTTTTTTTTATCAGAACAAGGGGAAAACACAAGGCGGAAATTAAAAATTGTAGCCAATACAGGTTATGACCAAGGACGTCAAACAGCTCTCCAGAACAGCAGCTTAGTGGAAAAAGTCGCCCAACAACTTTTTGCTGTTGAAAGTTTTCATTCAAATGGTTCTCCTGACCATACAATTTTATACCATTTGAAAGAGAATTGAACAAGCTTTCATTTAGTGTTTTTTTCATTGCCACAGCTCAATTTTCTGTTGAGCTATTTCAAGTAAAAAATAGTTTCACTTTTCTTTGGCCCACCCTGTATATTCAGGGTGTCCCCTGAAAAATGTGTTCCCAGCCATGACTGGATGATTGCCGGCATTTTATTCATGAATCTGTCATTTTGTGGGAAATTGAACTCATAAAAATTTAGTAGATTAAAAAATTAATCTAAAAACCACGTTTTGAAAAAGGAAAAAATAACTTTAAACGTGGTGCTCATCTATTTCATTTGTATTTCACTTCTTCCCAACAATCTCCATGCACTCCACGTTTAAAGTTATTTTTTCCTTTTTCAAAACGTGGTTTTTTAGATTACTTTTTTAATCTACTAAATTTTTTGTGCTTTTTAGTCTGACTTGAAAAATGTGGTTTTTTAGATTTTTTTTAATTGACTATAATTATTTTATTCTTTTTAAAAATAGATTAATTTTTTAATCTACTAAATTTTTTGTGCTTTTTAGTCTTACTTGAAAAACGTGGTTTTTTAGATTAATTTTTTAATCTACTATAATTATTTTATTCTTTTTAAAAAATATTCTTATAATTTTTCTTTTCACAAAAGATTGCATTGTCATCAGTTTCTAAGCTATCCTGAAAGTTTCAGCTTGCTAGCTAGTTTAAAAAAAATATTCTTATAATTTTTCTTTTCACAAAAGATTGCATTGTCATCAGTTTCTAAGCTATCCTGAAAGTTTCAGCTTGCTAGCTAGTCAGGAAGTGAGCGAAATTTGAGTTGCAAAATTTGATCCAGACAAACAAACGGACAAGAAAGCAAGTTAATAAAAACGTGTTAAAAATGGCTATGAAGAACAAAGAAGTTTGAATGTATCCCATGGAGTCTAAAAGCATTCATTATTATTCCATGTTTCGTAGAGTACAGTACAGTAGTAATGCGTTGAATTTTTTTACATTATCTCAGTCTGTTTTGATTGTCAAAAGAAGCTGAATAACTTACTTGGTATTCCTTGACATCCGTCCTTGAAGGAACAGCAACTTGCAAGAGACTGACTTGACCAATGTACTTGGGATATTTTTCGAAAAGGAGCTCGAAGGCCTTGACTCTCTCCACAATGCCTTTGGTGTAGTCCAGCCTGTCGACACCCAGAACTACTTTCTGAGTGCCTCCCATTACCTAAATATATTCAGAAAAAAATGGATGAAATAAAGTAATGAAGTGACAAAATATTGGGCTTTCAGGATGAGAGGAAACATTTTTGTCACTTGATCGCGAGAAAAATTAGTCTCGCGTTGACTTTGTAGTCCTCACAAATTACGGAAAGTTTCTTATTACCATGATTAATTTCATTAATGCAAGGATATACAGTACAGCATTTTTTCCAATCTGTGATCATTCAATATGAAAATTTTAAATGATGGGATCGATTTTTCCTGAGGAAATGCAGAAGTTGAGTAATTGTTTTCAACTACCACAGCGAATTTCGGGTGAATTTATGTCAGCTCGTGCTGTTCTGCTTCAATCGTTTGAGCAAAGTAATATGAAGTACATATGGAAGGTTGCATGCTTAGATTACTGTTGAAAGATTCAAATTCTTGGAAAACAATTTGTTTAAAATTTTGGTTCATGTTTTCTGAAATATTACCGAGATTTCCATGTGGTACATTATTTATTTGAGCTGCTCATCCGTTTATCCGAATGAAGTGATACTATATATAGACGTTGAAAAAGGGATTCGTGCTTCGGTTATTTTTTAAATAATGCTGTACTGTATTAAATTTATCGAGAAACAGTTAATTTGAAAAATCGTCTTATTTCTCAAAAATCAAACAAAATTCCACATAAATTTCCTCGAGTTCCTGTTTTGCTTCGAAAACAGTAATTCGTCGATAAAAAGGGGTTCAATTCATGCTTCATTCGTTTACAGAATGGTTGAAACATTAAAATATTGCAAGTATTTAAAAACAAGTACAGTATTTAAAAAAAACTCGGGTTCTTCTTTCTCAAAGATCACAGCGAATTCGACATCCGTTTATTTTGGCTCATTTTCCGTTCCAAGCGAAGTATTTCGGCGATGAAAAGGGCTTCATGATGCTTAGATTATTTTCGAAATGTTCAGATTTTGGAAAAGCATCACTTAGTTCGGAAATTGGCGTTTCTTGCCGATTTCCGAATGCAATAAAGTTTCAGCACGATCTATTTACCCTCGGTGCCTCAAGAGCGAGTTGCTCAAATCTTTTGAAGGGGATCCCAATAGGAAGGGGTCGGACTCTGACGGTTCGGAACCCGTGTTCCACAAGTAAATGCGTGGAATCCACTCTGCAACCCAACAACCTCCGACAGCAATCCACAAAGTTTTTACAATAGTCTTCTACGTGGAAGCCCAGCATTCCGCATCCTGAACATATGGCAAAATGACGAGATCGAGAGGAAAAAGACAATCGAAATCAGTCAATAGTTGGCAAAAGCTCATTTTCTCATGCATTTTGCTCTAATCACAGCATTATCAATAATTTATCTTCATTTGAACGAAACTTTCGATGGAAACTCACGATATTCTCTGAATGTGATGATATATCCCGCATCAAAATACGCAAGCATACTTGTAAATTTGAAACACGTATCCAAAAGCTTCAGAATACGAGAAAGAGAATAATTGACCGGAAGTCCGATGGGTTCAAAATATAGAACATTGTAAAGGAAGTCCTACAGAGATTTTCATAAGTCGAAAGCCATTCTTTCTTTTTCTTTAAAAGGAAAAGCATGCTGTAAAGAAAAAGAAAGGATAATTTTTCTCTGCAGGGCAAAGCATTACATATTCTTGAGGAGCATCTTATTCACTAAAGCAACAAATGGTATATGAAGACAAGAAAAATGCCCTTAAAGTAAGAACCCAGAATTTCCGTAGACTAGGGCAGAAAAAAAGAAAATTGAAGAGTCTATTAAACGGCTTGATCATAGGTCTTATATGTGCCAATACTAAGTAACCTGAATATATTTTGCAGAAATAAGTCTCGAATTTACCATGTTTGAACAAGTACCATGCCCTTCTTATTCCCTCATGAAATTTGGACCAAATATATTGGGAAGCACATGGAACTTGGGTACGCATTTTTCTGCATGATTCGTAAGGCACAGATGTCGCTACAAGTATTAACCTCATACACAAATCTTCAACAAAAAGTTGAACTTGGATTGGAATTTCCCCAATCCCTTTCAGTCCTCCATTTTTCTAACCCTTCAAAGTTCATTCTTGAGATTTCTTGTGTAGCCTTCATAACCTTGCAAGCCTCATTTTCTGTGTGTGCCAAATTTGTTCATATATTCAAAATACTGTACATTATATGTTCCTTTGGGATACTTACCAACGTATACCCTGCCAAGTTCCCCAGTGGATTGTGTGTTTGCCTTATTTTCATTCAATTCCTTATTCTTTGTATGGGCCTTGAACAACAGGAGTATTCAAATTTTAGTCTGTTTAGTATTCAAGAACACTTTAGTTGAAGTTTATTTTAAATACTATAGTTAGAAATTAAAATGTGTATAATTGTATTCTATCTATGCTCAAAAGAAAATGCAACTCAATTGAGTTAAATTAAGGGTTTCAAATGAACAAGTTCAACAGATACTGTATATTATCTCAGATAAAAAATAAAACTTTGAGACAAATAAAATACATTTGGATTTTCTGATTGTGTGCTGAGTATAAATTAAAAAATTGAGCTAGTGTAGTCCCTGGAATATAACGAAAATCCACTGAACATCCGAGTCTTTAATTTTGCGGGGATACTTTTTGGCCAAATTTTCAGCTAAAAATCCAAGCGCACGTTTCACATCATGATCGCGTGTGTTGCACTCGATTAAATGAGTGGTATTCAATAATTCATTTTTCAAAGCAAGCAGGTAATCACGTTCACATATGGACGCTTCATTGATTTGTTCATTTTTAATTTAAAAAAAAAATATACCCACCAAGAAGCCCAAGCAAGATGTCAGCACTCCTGGGGAAAATGCGGAAAATATCCCATGGCGGAAACGGGATGTGAAGGAAGAATCCCAGCTTTATGTGGATATCCTCTGCTTCAGCCAGTTCTCGGATCATCGAAGGAGCCAGCATCAAATGATAGTCGTGGATCCACACCAAAATCTCCTCATCTTCGTCCGAACGTTGTTTCAGGAGCCTCACGGCAGACATCACCTTTTCTGCAAACTTGTTGTTGACCTCAACGTACGCCTGCATTTCCAAAATTTCGAAAGTGGACGAGAAAAATATATTTCGATTCATCGCTCCTCACTCAGTACTCCTTGATGCGAAGGAACTAAATTCAAAATGTTCACAAACGATGTTGGTCCAAAAAAAATAAAAGTAAACTTCATTGTCTTATGAATGGCCATCACATTGGAAAACAGAATTTAACTTTTACTCTTCACTTCGTCATTTAAAAAATATTCAATTATACGCTCGTAAATATGTGTCTATGAAAAGAACGCACTTTTAAGTAAAATGTGCCTTTATTTGGAAAAAGTAGAAAAGCTAGATACAGTAGTAATAAAACAACCTTTTGATTTAATAGCTCCTTGATTTGAGGTCCTAAGTTGAAAATTTACGCAAAAAAAATATTGATGGTCCAAAAAGTCAATAGTTGAGCTTCATTATTTCATGCAAGATTCAAGTCATGCCATAATTTTCCCGTTGTAATGAATTTCATTCATGAAATTTTATTCATAAATTATTGAATCACGGGATGTGCTCACGACTCACGAATTTTTTCGCATAAACAGTGCGACTTTGAATAACTTATTGTAAAATGGTCTGTATCGAGCAAAACGTTGACTTATTAATTGCAATTCTATGTGAAAGGCGTTTCAAAAATTGTATAAAACATTTTAAGCAAGAGAAAAATAAACGAAGATTCCTACGGCAGCAGATTTTCCTTTTCTTATTTCCTTCTGAAGATTATTTCATTGCTTTGAATTCATTTTTTTAAGAATAAAAAACTTCATCTAAATGTTATTGCAGCTCGAGCATTTTACAATACTTTTATTTCTCAAGATCCACGCCGTATTTAAATTTGTTGAAGCCCGATTCCTGTACCAGTTTCAATCATTACATTGCGATTGATCACGAAGAAACTCGAGGCGCGGTGTAAAAAACAAAAACAAAACTTCGACATGACAAATTCGGGATATGTTTGTAACCCGAGGGACTGCTTACATCATAGTGTTCGTGTTTGAAGGCGGCTCTGTCAGGCATGGAATGGAACAGCGGCCAAAAAGTACCATTGCAGCAACCGTTGTAATAGTATTCAAATTCGTCTCTTTCCAGGGAAACCGGGAAAATCTGAAAGATAAAAAGATTGATGAAGGATTTGTCGTAATTCATATTAGTCGATTGCGGGGGACATGTCATTAATTATAGTGAAATCTCGTTACAACGAATTATAGTTTAAATTGAATTCATTTTTGACGTTTCTCGAGTATAGTACAGGGGATTCTCTCTTTATCTCTACAACGAACTTTGAGGGACCAGAAAATATCACTGTATAGAGAGAATTTCCTTGTACAAACGCCGTATAAAAACAAATTATTTATACAGAGAAAAATTGTTGTAGATAGAGTCCAACTGATGTATCCAAGCAAATTTGCCATATTGTAACAAGGGATTTTTTCTTCCCAAGCTCTGAAAGGACTTTGTTGTACACAGCTTTTACTTTATTGATTTTTTCTTTTGTTCTTACTTGTGCTGAGGTTATTCCAGCTGTGGGGGTGTTATCTTCGGGGTCTGCTTCTGGAATTGGCTCTTCTGCCTCCTTGCCAAATAAGCCAGACCAGCCAACCCAGAGTCCACCAGAGTCTGCTACCACTGGTGCAACTGCTGTCACCAAACCCCCAGCACTGTTTTGGTCCAAAGATGCAGGGGTTATGGAAAATAGATGCGTCATCACTTTACAATAGTTTTTTTTCTGGTTGTATGCAGCTTAACATGAATAAGCCTTTACATCAAGATCCTTTGTGAATACACTCATAACAGTCCAACCTCTCCAAATCAAAAAACTTAGTACCAATAAGTCACCTAAAAACCAATATACTGTACTGTACTGTACCATAAACCTCATCAACTTATTTTTAAAAGCCTTTGTACCATGAACTGGGAATACATTTTTGAAACACCGGGTTCAAGAAGCCCAGGAGAGCAGGTGTAAATTATTATCTTCATGCTTTTTCCAAGAAATTTCTGAAGTTAGGACATCTAAAAATGATGAAAACTTCAGAGAATAAGGCTAGAAAATAATTTTTGCTTGACAATCTCTAACTAACAAGGCCATATTCCCACTCTCAAGAACTCCAAAAGACAAATATTTTGAAAGTAAACTCAAATGAGTCAAAGAAGTTCAGCTGTGTTTGATTCCCACTTGGAGAAAATGAGGGAAGTCTATAGTGCTTTATGTATTAGATGGAAATAAGCCAACAGGCTCACTGTTGACTTCCTCCCAATAAGTCCAGCAGGAATACTTTCCATTAAGGCAAACATTTTTGGGAGTATATTTTCCCAATCACAGATTTATATTCTGATTGAATAAAAAAGGGGCAGGTATATAGGGATTGGTAAATACAGTATACGTTTCCCAACTGTTGCTTCCTTCTTGATGGATATATGAAGTTGACCTACTAATATTTGATGAATATCCTGTCTTATGCTATAAATTATTTTAAATGGAAATATTCTAGAAAATTAGATGTGCGTTCCACACCTACAAAGAAATATAAGGTTTAAGGTTTGCATGCAACACTTGCTTCACAAATTTTGCTGCAAGTTGAATGTTCTTCCCTTGTATTTTTGGAAACAAATCTTGATGCACATAAAGTACCAGAAAAAAATAGAGTAACACACACACCTTTTCTCAAATAAATTGGGCAAAAAGTGAGGTGCGCGTCATAGTCTGCAGGTACACAATTTCAAGCGACATTTTCTTTAAACATTTGAAACTTTTTTTCCCCAGTATCAAAAACGTGCGAGTTCTCTATATTGATGATACAGTACTATCATTAGCATGAATAAGAAAATTGCCATTAGATACGATTTTTAATTGGACCTTAATTCAGATTTTTATCCTGCACATTTTTTTTTCCAAATAGGAATTTTGGTAACAGAAACTAAGGTGCGTGTTTTATGCGGGGATAAATTTTTTCAAAAAATTGTATTTAATTATGTATAAGGTGCACATCTTCCGTGAGTGCAGGTGGTACTCGAGTAAAGTACAGTACTGTACACAGCGAGACCCCAAAATGCAGACACCCCAACATACAGACAATTTCACTTGGGGAAACTTGAAACTAGCTGACCCAACATCTGGACAATAATTCAACTTACGGACATTTACCCACCATTTCTGGAAATTTTTTTTTATTCTGTATTATAGATTTGTTGAAGAAATTGAGTTATTTATAGTTACAAATACTAAAAATAAAGGTTACCTTTTAAATTTTTGATCACATGTGCTCAATATAGCATAACTTGTTATTGTTCTTTGCTTCTTGAGCTTTTTCTGATGTAAAAAGATCATATTCTATGTGGTTTTATTTTATACATTTATCTTTTGTACTTTTAAATTGATAAAATTATTTCTTTCTAATTTTGGGTAGACTTTTTCTTAATTTTTGATCTACACGAGAACCCATCAAAAATATTTCCATTGAAGTCAATGGGAAAATGAGGTCAGACATGCGGATGTTCCAACATTAGGGACACAGTTGATGCACCAAGTATGTCCACATCTCAGGGTCCCATGGTAAACAGTGAGACCCCCCCATGCAGACACCTTGACATGTGGACAATTCAACATAGGAACACTTCTTTTCCAAACAAAAAAAAAATTAACAGAAAAGGCATGACATGTGGACACTGACTTGACATATGGACATTGTGTGATAAAATTGCAAATAAGTTTCAGGCCAAATTACAAGAAACAGATATTTGCAACCTTAGAATTGATGTAAGAACGGTTCTTTGGCATTTCTCTCGTCAAGTTACCATCCATTTAGCTAATTATAAAAAAAAAGTATATTCTGCGGACATCCATCATTTATCCCACTGCTGAAATTTCGCATGCTGAATTGTCTGTGATTCATTTTCAATACATGCATATAGAAATCGTCGATTTACCTGGAATGACGCTGCCAATTCCCGTTCGGTCCCCGTTTCAGCACAAACGGCAGCCGATTCGACACAACAACAGTGGGAGGGAATTTCGGCTTGACGTGTTTCTGGAACGGCAGGCTGCCCCTGCGGCCCAGGTCAGAGCTGTACCTGCGACCCAAGTCCCCGCGAAATTTTGGCGGAAAGTTGAGCATTTGCGATTCTTCGCTCATGATGTTTTCTTTTTTCTTTCTTCTCCCCCACTCACGACGACACTTATTATTATTATTATTATTATTATACCGTGTATTTTCGTAAATTTGATCTTCACGGACTGTGGTTCCCGTGGCAACTGAATGGGGACTGCGGGGACTTTTTTCCCTTATTCCGCTCGGCGCCTGTATATAAAACTGCTGGTGCCTGCGACGTGACAGTGTTGCCAGCAGATACACAATTATACTGAGTTCCCGCAATCTATCTAGAACCAGTATTTGGAGACGAGCGATGCAAAGTCGATTCATGCCACTGTTCTTGAGATCCGTATATATTACTGTATTTACTCAAGTACGACGCGTACATTTTCATTTTCCATCAATCGGGAAGAAAAGATTGGGTGCCTTTGAGTATACACGAAGTTTTGGTCAAGCTTATTTTGAATTTTTTTTTGTAAGCATTTTCATCAGAAAAAAATTGATTGCATCTGATTCTCGTATATTGTATAAAAAATTAGGCAAGTACAAATAGGTTCATTATTATTGCAGTCCTCTACTTCTCTGTCGAGAGTATTCTTGGATGCATGAAGCTTATCCTAATATTTTTATTGAGCAATGCTTAATAAAATATCCTGTCCATCGTTTCAACTTTTTCAATTCAGATGAGCTAAAAAGATGAACATCAGGGCACATTATCCCTGCGAGGGAATGTGGAGTCAATTCGCAGCATCACTTTCTTCATAAATTTTGCAAAAAGTGAAATAAAGTGCTAAAAAAAATCCAGATTAAAATAAGAACATTCTCACAGAGTTATGGTGTAGATGTAATATATCATATGACCATCATTCGACGAACAACAACACAGTTCTGATCTTGGTAATTTTTTGTGTTTGTTATGCTGAATAAGAAGGTTTCCGTAAATTCACGCAAGTAATTTATTCATATTTTCAAAACATCGTTCACGTGCGGAAGTTCCTTTCTTGTTGTTCTCTACAAAATCTGTCCAAAAATAGGATGAGAACTGCTCATGATTTAAAAAATCCGTCTTTCTCAGCAGGGACCACGTATATATTCCACTGAGAAAATACAGGAGTTCGCGATTAATATCAAATCTAAATAAGGCGCCTTTGCAGATTTATTCTTCATCACATTATTTCCAAGACAACGGAAAATAATTTGTTTCTATGTGATTTTAGTTGGCTACTGTATTTTTTCAACCCTATTATTCGTCAACAAATGTTTCCCTCACTCTTCGACTACGTAAAATTACACCGCAAAAACTTTGCAACTATAGTAAAGCTTTTGAAAAAGTATCTGCACAAAGTGTTCCGCATATTCGCTCAATAAATCATCGACAATAATATAAACGAATTAGGAAAACATATGAATTTTGTCCAATTCGACCAAATTGAAAAATTGAAGATTAAAAAAAAGTATTTGTTCATCTTATAAAAAACAAAAACACCAGCAAAATGTCGTCGGCGTATTAAATAAAAATCGATCAAATTGTTCCCCATATGCACTCAATCAAGTCTTTTTTTAAATGTGAACGGAGTAGGAAACACATTTTGAAGAATGATGTCCAATTCGTCGAAATCAACAAAATAGAAGATAATAATAAAGACACCAGAAAGAAAAAAAAAAAGTGTCGTCGATGCTGCATCAAAGTGAACTTTTCCCAAAGGAAGCACACAATATATGATCCACAAGAATGGACTCACCTGAATGCTAAGAAGGTTTCTCAAGGTGAGCCCTGTCCCTGGCTTCATAAACAATTTACATGCCAGATCCCTGATTGCAACCACGAAACGCCTTCAGACGAGATGCAGATGAGCCCATCCAGTTGCTAACAGATGGTGAATAACCTGATCCCGAAGCCTGCGCAGTCAGTTTGAATTTTTACATTCCTTATATTCAAACCCAGCGATCGACTTCGAACATTCTAAATTGAACCAGACGCGGAAGAAAACATGTTATTTATGCTCAGGGAAAAGGAAAAAAAAACTTTTAGCCCCGCAATCATGAATGAATAGGCACGGTTTTTAGGGAATGATGATAATGAAGTAAAATTTCATTGCACCCGACTTCATAAAAAGTTTGTTACGCTGAATAATTTTTTGTATCACGATTTTGAAAAATAAATGACTGGAAAAATGTTTACATCAGACCTAACTAAATGATTAATCAGCAAAAATTACTGAAGACTGGAAAACTGATGCAGATAAAACGGACATTTTTCCTCCTTATTTTAGTCAGGCTAGCTGTCAAATAAAATTCAGTATGGTCTAAATTGTCTGCGAGGTAAATCAGAAAAATTTAAATTTTCAGAGGGTGGAATTTTGCCCCAGGCCCCAACCAATGTTTCCTACCTAGGTAAAGGTTGTAAGTCAGTGTAAGAGCTCCGCAAAAATGCTTTGCCAGCTGGAATATTGGCAGGGTATTTAAAAACAATTATTTCTTCTCCCAAATAAATCATTTTATTAGCCACATTTTTCAACCAAGACTCCACTGCAAATACTGTATCTCAATTTCCATTAGACTTCCTTCAAAAATAATCCAAATTCCAACCTAAAAAACTATTAATAAAAATTTGAATTCTGATTTATGAAATTCTTCCCTTCAAATCTGAATATACTGTACAATACAAAGAAATATGAAAATGTCAATTTGTTCAAGTAAATTTAATTTAAACGACCCAACTTATGCTGTAATGTGTCATTTGATTAATTTGCTTGAACAGGCCATCACTAGGAAACTTGAATGCAAAAATATTCAAACTAGGATCATTCGTAAAATTCCTCCTGTAACAGAAATATTGACAAAATCTCCACACTAAGTTTATGCGGATGTTACCTTTGCTTAATTTATTCGATCTAAATGTGTCCATGTCTTCTTTGCCAAAATGCTTTGACCACGGAACAAGTTTTGACACTGGATTCAACCTTAGAATACTGTACTATATGATTGACTTGTGTTATGATCTTTCTTCCTTCACTTGCAAGGATGATACAGTATTCCATTCTTCATAAGAGTTTGTCAGGTCATTTTTCAGCAGAAACTCTCCCTTTGGAGGTGGGCAATTTTTCTTTAAATCATAGGTCACAGTTCTTTACATTAGTGGCTATTGTACAGTGAAATTAAGTTTTTCCACATCGGTTAATAGAGTACAGTATCTGAAAACGTTCAGATAGTAACTGGTTTACGTAACAGGGACCCTTGAGAAGCACTTCAGCGTAGGCATAGGTAGAAAAAAAAAGCAACTCCAACGATGATGTGTAATTAATCAGCATTCACGGCTACAAATGGAACACTTGTCAGGCTTCTTGATTAAAAATTCAGCACTGCTGGAGAATGTAGCTCATCTTATTGTACTAGTGCAAGGAACGAGTTTACCGTCCGAGAGCGACAAGCACTCAGTGCAACGCTTGAAGTACTGTATTGTCATCACTCAAAAATAAAAATAAATAAATCCTACTGAAGTAGAAAAACACAAGCTTCAGCGTCATCCTGCCAATGAGCATGTGTTCATTCCTTTTAAAAAAAATCTTCGGGTAAGGTTTCTCCTAACGTTCCTGAAAGCCGTAGCCATACCGACTTGGATGTAAACTCATCAAGGACTAGTCCGAAACTCCAGTGATTCGCTTAGCAATACATCTGTAAAGCGCATGTCACCACTCCCCTCCGGCTCAGTGCCAATCTTACGCATGTGGGCTCATTTCGAGTTCGAAAAAGGTCATGGACCACATCAGTTAGGTTCATTCAGAAGAGATTCTCCAGAGTCAAATCGAGGCATCTGACGATGCCCCTCCAAAAATTGCCGTAGCCGACGGTATTTCACGTCGTCATGGCGGGGTATTGGGAATAGTTTTCAACTAGCAATAATCGCGCCTCGGATAAACCTCACTGGCTACGATATTGCCTCTGCGCAAAGCTGATTACTCCGAAGTCCGAAATTCAGTGCAGCTCCACGGAACGGAAACGTTAATGTTTAATTTCAATGACTAAGCCCCCTTTTTACAGCTTTATTTTACAAATTTAACAATAAAAAAATGTTTCCGTTTTTACTGACTTTATTACCCGACAGTTAAAAATATAAATTCAAATACTCAAAATCAGATAACTTTGAAAAAAATTAAACGTATGCTTCAAAAGAACCAATACTCACGCGACATCTGCTGGACGCTCACGAAAATATTCGATCCTCAACCGCAGACCGCCACGCAGCAGCATCAGCTTTTCGTGTCCTTGTGAGATACCACCATCATCATACCCCAGTTGAATTCAGTGTTCAGATGAGTCTCATTCTGCCTCGTGAGTTCCATCGCACAGTTCCTAATGAGTGAGTCAGGAAAACATGCGAAAACAATTCGAGTTGATTCCTTTCTCAAACATGATCTGTGCGCTCCTCAAAAATCTTACATCACCACTTATTCTTCGTTTAACATTTGGCATGATTTATCCTGTCACACTGCTGGTGGCTGGAACAAAACTTATGCATAACAGCACTTCATTGAAGTCCAGTCATCCCGTGAAACTGAAATAATAATTTAATGCTTTACAATACATTAAAATCAAAAATACTTCTTGAATGATCAACCAATCATTGCTCAACGATAAAACTCCGCGATTTAGGCAAGTGGATCGCCAAATATTGAACGAGCAAAATTGAAAATCTTATCATTATTTGTACTACGGCATAAGTTACTACTTCTGGTTTAAGTTCCTATCCTTCCTGGACTATGTAGTCCAGGAAATCACGTGACCCTGAGCCGGTTGAAACATGTGCGCTTTCGTTTAAAAATTTGGGAAATTACCTCGATCAGGATGTGGGCAACGCCTAAATCAAGGTACTGTACAGCAGTATATGTCACGGCATGTATTTGAATAAAATTGAACTGTTATTTTAGAAAATGAATGAAGTACAGAGAGACAACCCGGTCTGTATGCAATACGCGTTCTGCAATTGCTCTGGATTCGTCAACATAGCTCTGAATACGGTTTTATTGTTACTCCATCCAGGTTCAATGTCGGTTAAGTCGGGAAACGTTACTCGGTATTCGGTTCTTGTCTATGGCAGCACATTTCCTGCGTAGAAAAAACCTTGGGCTTACACAGAACGATTAAATCCTGAAAACTGCTGGAGAAGATCGAAGGATGGTCGCGATCTGAGCCAGCACCCATCACAAACCGTCACAACTGCCTCCGAAACATTGCCTATAGAAGCTCTTTGCAGAAAATATATTAGCTCAAGGTATATAAAGTACTTATTGTTTTCAACGCCAAAAGTGAACAATATATCATTAATATAAGCGCTTGTCAGCTAAATATTGCTGGTGAACTTATATTGGACAATAAGCTTGGGAGCATGGTCTTCACAATGATTCATGAAAAAAAAGCATGAACATCACTGCCGACACAAATGAGCAAATTTTGAGACACTCCATGCACTGAAATATGCTTCTTAACATGATACACCACTGCAAACAATAAATATACAACACTAGCGCGCAAAAATTCAAAAGCACTTCAAACTACGTTTACGTCACTCGTTGAATAAGTACAGTACTTTACAGCGTCCAACACATGGAAGACGGGGCACAAGGCTAAATGATGCTGCCGACAAAATGGCCCGATGCATGAGCTCTGAGGAAGCCCGAATCGAATCTATCCATACCATGATTTATTCGCCGAAGTTTCACCTTCAGTATTAAAAATTCTCGCTTCCGAAATCAGGTTTGAATCACGCACTTAACCTAGACCCTGGACTGAGTAACAGTTCCTCCTCCACGGCGAGCAACGTTGGCGCGCGAATGCAAAACTGAAATCCAGTGTGCGTCACGATATTATTTCGTGGTTGTCCGTTAGGTAGGCACATTGCAGCAGTCAATAACCTACGTCAGGACATTTCCAGACTGAAAGGACGCATCAGCAGAGACTTTTTGTGAACCGTGCAGCACTCCAGTTCCCCCTGACCAGCAAAAAATTCATAATTTAAGACTAGGAGAAGAGGCAAGGGAAGCTAGAGCCACTTGCAAAACAAGGAGCTAAGGAGGACATAGATGTCGCTTCTTAAGGAAGGATATCCGTGATGACGGATCAGAAGCAAAATCCTTGTCTGAACACTCTGAACGATAGGAATAACTTGCTTCAACATCGAGTATAGGGTGCTGGCGATAGCGGCGAAGATTTTGCAACAAAAATAAATTCATTGAGAATCCTAAGAGTTATCTAAAAAAAAAGTTCTTCAGACGACGAGTCGTCGCTTCGTGGATGAGTGACCTCCTATTTTCACGCGTATTCTCGCTGCACTCGGTACAGCGAAAATTGCTGTTTTCTGCTACAGAAGCACATTGTCCGCAAACTGCAACGAGTAATTTTACATATACAGTTTACGGTAATTCTCTTCAAGAGTTACTTCAATTCTGAAAAAAGAAATGAAAGTGGGGAATATTTATTGATTGCACCTGTGCATGTAAATAACACAGTAATTGCTGGACAATTGCCGGATTTATTTTTCAGGAATATAATTTAGTTTTCAGGGAGCCATAAAGCCAATTTTTCGGAGCTTTTTTATTAGGACAATTATTGAAGCCTCCGATTTTGTAAGATATTTAATCTACTGTCTTGGATTTTGAGCAGCAAAATTGAATAAAAACTTTTCCACAGGCGCACACGGCACACCTAAGGTTCAAGTGGAGAAAATTACTGCTTTTAAATTTTATGAATTACAACAGCAGCTAAGATTGTTAATTTATGATTGAATATTATAGGAGAAACCAATCATTTTTTTAATTGTTCATCGTTGATATGCTCTGGGTATGAAAATCCCCAAGGTTTTGAGAAATTTCAGAATTTTTTAGAATTTGATGTGAATCCCTGGTTTTGTCAGCATTTTTATGGAAAATAGGGTCGCAGTGCAGATCGATACTCAAATGAATATGATGATTATGCTGTGCAAATCATTCACAAAATTTAAATATTTTCAAGGCCTGATGAGAAACAAAATAAATTAATAATCAATTAATCTCGTCATTTTTTCTTCGACTTCAACTCTGAGTCTTTCTCAAGCATAGCTTTTCGTCTCGCTCACATTTTTAATAAACTTGCGCAGTAAAACTTTGTATGCATATTTTTGTCTCATCGCGAGAGTATACTGTATATACATGGTCCTGAGCAAAATATTTTTGAGAATACTGTAAGTCATGCCGCAAAAAAATTAACATCTTGCCAGGCGCACTTGTGACTAAGCCCTGCAGTATATAAGTGCTCAAATTACACCAACGCGTCAAATTTCAGTAAGCTTTAACAATGCAGAAACAAATTCCTAAAGCAAAGCGGAATTTGTGTCAAGGTTGAAAAAAAATTACACCGCGTACTCATCAACGGAATTTGTTTAAAATAATAAACAAAAAAGTTTTAAAATACACGAACAATTGCGTTTTACGGGCCTTCGTGGAAACTAAAGCGGACCTGCGGAATTTTGAATCTCGGGTGTATTTGACGAGGAATAAGAAAATAAAACAAATTTTTGACCAAAAAATTCGAATCACCATATGAAATCCATTTTCTCGATTCTTATTTTCTTCCTTGTACAAACAATACCGCGCGAAATAAAATATTGACCGTGAACACACACAAGGAAACATTCTCAGAAGACACCTGAAAGTAACTTAAAAAAAAAACACATTCCCGCCTTATTTTCAACACAGAAAACTGTGAAATGCGTGGAAACATTTATCTGGTTTGTTGGCCTGATTAGGCTTTTTTCTTGCGAAGTCTTCTGCTATGTCAAGCAAGCGACCCTTTCTTGACCTTTTCGATGCCAATGGCGGGAATTCACTAGGTACAGGAACTGATGGTATGGCAACACTACCGGGAGAACTTGGCAGGACTGTTGACTGAAGAGTACTTTGTAACTGAGGCACACTAATAGAAGAGCTCTTTGATGTAGTTGGTGAAGAGAGCAAGGGTCCACTTGTCACACTTTGGGGGGAAAACCCTACAGATGCTGTTGTTATTGTTGCTGGTCTGGGAGTACTTTCAATAGTGGTAGATGCTGGAGACAAAGAAGCAGTTGCCATTTTGAGAGTTGTGGTCCTAGTGGTTGGTTGGATGCCACTGACAGACTTGCTGGCACCACGTAGCAATGAAAGTGCCAAGTTCGCTGAACCATCTTTGGCACTCTGGCTTGTGGAAAAAGGGACCACTGTAGTAGTAGTAGTAGTCATTTTGATGCTGAGAAAAGTGCGAGAGACTGGTGGGGAACCATTGATGCTATTTTTGGAACCACCCAGTCCAGATGACTTCAAACTGCCTGAGGCATCTGTGGTATCTTTTATTTTTGTGGAAAAGAGATTTAGCTCAGGACTGGTAACCTTTGTGGAAGAGGTAGTGCTGGTAGTAACATCAGTAACTGGTTGGGTGGGGTTAGAGGGTTTTCTGATACCACCAAGAACAGAGGGTTTGGAGTTTTGTGAACCATCAGGATTTATTCTGAAAACTCTAGATTTTCCAGTCCTGGAGGTCTTCTTCTTGGGTGAGGTACACAGAAAGCTGTGGAATGCATGTGTGCAACCATGGGACTCCTCTGCTTTCCTTGAAACTACTGGTGATGCTGGTATCCTTTGTGGTACTGTTGGTTTAGGAGTTGGTAGTGGAGTTGCTGGTGGTATCCTTTGTGGTACTGCAGCTGGCTTAGGACTTGATGGTGGTGCTGGTGGTATGCTTTGGGGTACTGCTGCTGGTTTAGGAGTTGGTTGTGGTGCTAATGATGGTATCCTTTGTGGCAATGCTGTTTTAGGGGCTGATGGTGGGGCTGGAGCAGTGCTTTGTTCAGCAGGTAACTCCTTTTCATCATCAAGTCCAAAAAACAGTTGCTTCCCGCGTCTTTTGGATGGTTTGAACCGGCTTCCAGTTGATGGTTCCTCAGTTGTGATAGTGTCAGTGGTAAACGGGTCTGTTTGAGTGGTTCTTCTGACCAAAACAAACGGTTTTGAGGTTGGACTCACGGATCCGATAGACGCTTTTATCTGGAAGAATTCTGCTCTTTTGATTCCAGCATTCGCACTTTCTGGACCATTCACTCGACTAGCTGCGATTGTTTTAGAATCAGGTGCAGCACTTTTGCTAATAATAGGCTCAACGGTTGTGATGATGTTGCCATCACGTATTGTGGTTACCACCTGCTGCTGGTCCCTTATTCTAATAACGGGTAACTCTTTAGTAGTCGGAGCAGAAGAAGCAATCGTGGTCGGTGGAATTGATACATTCGGCTTCTTGGTGACTTCAGGAGGTAGTTTAAGCACCCTGGGATTTCTGCTTGACTTGATGGGCTTCGGTTTGCAAAGGAAATCGTGGAAACTGTGATTACAACCGTGGCTACCTTGATTCCTCTTATATCTTCGGAGCGACCTCTTGACGTAACCTTTGGAAGCGAGTTGGAAAAACTGCAGCATGGTGTCGCTGTTACCCTAAACAAAAAAACAAACAATCGACATGATCAGGTTTTTCATATTTTCGAAAACAATAAGTGGACCTTGAACAGTTGGAAATTCAAAATAAAACACAAACGGCCGCAATTCTATGTATTTTAAAAGGAGCATGGTTCATAATTATTTTCAGGCTTCCGATATTTAATTCTTTTGTTGGATGGATGCTATTTTCACCAGGTAATATTTAATCATGTTCCGAGATGATTTTAATTTTCTCTTCATGCTGAATATGGAGATTGACTTAAACTTCGATTAATCAGGAAGTTGTCCAAGTCATGGCCTTTTTTATTATTAGCTAATCAAAATATTCTTCCATAAGTCCTTTAATTTGCCTCAACGATTTCAGGATGATTCTTATCTTCAAGAAAAAAAACGTACTGAAATACGCAACATTTAAAACTAACCTTTATATGAACAAAAATTAAAACTCAGATTTTCCTTTATATCCCAGCAAATAATGTTGCCATTGCAACCTGCGTTGCAACTCCATTGGCACCCCATTTTGACGCGGTCGTTGGGCTAATGGTCGTTTGGTCACCCTAAAACGGCTGGGGGAGCATCGTTCCCTGTGTCGTTCTGGAACGCATGCTAGCATGGGTTCCCAACGCCCCCAGTTTCCCAGCATGCATGCGACCACCCCCCACCCGCCCTTTTAATTACTGTTGTACAAGCCATTCAGAAACCCATTGCACATCCATTCTGAAAACGACCCCAGATACGGAGCAGAAAAAGAGAAAAATAAATTCCCATTCAATTGCTGCTGTTTTCTTCTTTACTTTGCTTTCTTTGTGTTATCTTCTTTCTTCTTTACTTCATCTCTGCTGTGCTTTCTGTTCACAATATTCTTTCCTGATGCTCCTTTGCTTTGAATATGCTGTCCTGATGATGCTCCTGCTGGGTTTCGAACTGGGGNGTTTTGAAGTCATGCTTGAATATTTAAAATTTTGTGATTCATGTAGGGAATTTTTAAACTCAAATTTGTGTGGAAATCAGATAAATTTGGGACTTGCGCTAAAGTGGTCGAAGCGTCCTGAACTATTTTATTCGCCTGGAAGGATTGTTTTATCAATGGATTTATAGAACAGTACAGTCGTTTTAAATTATCTTTTCGTGTCCGTGCCGCATCTTGATTCCTACCGAACACGTCGAAACGAATGACTTTGGCTGCCACTTTATTTTTCTACAAACCTAGCCAGCATTTGAGTTTGACAAAGCTAACCAAGCTGCTTTCAAGGTTGCAAAAGCCATCATGGCTTTCCCACTTTTTGTGCTTTTAGTCCATTTTGCGTACCCTTTCTTTAGTGAACTAAGGAAGGACAGGGTGTCTTTTACGAAAATTTTTTGGTGTAAAGTGAAAGACCTGTCTTCACATGTTCATCCTTTACTGATCGACTGCAGTCGACTAGAAGAAATTAGTTGCTTACACTTTAATGAGAGCATGTTGTTTTCCCCCATAGATGGACCCAAGGGTTTTTCACACACAGATGCATGGCTGTAATTTGAGTAATTTGACCAAAAGTCCCTGAAAGCAACTAGGACTGAATAATCCTATTCTTATAAAAATTCTACGATGTTGATTTTATGGTAGGAATACTGAGAACCCCCGAGCAATGAGTAATTTTCATTTTCTATGCTGCTGATGAGCGAGAATAACAATTAATCGGCTATTTTGATCAGCCTAGTGTTTTTTCCTGTATCCAGCATTTCACAAACACAAATCCTGGCAGCGCTGCAAGAGGAATTAATATGAATTCGTGGTTTTTCAATACATTTCTTCATGGTTTCTGAAAGAATATTCGAAGATTTCAATACACTAGAGATGAACACAAAGAAAAAAATTTGACCACAGACTCTGGGAATATTAATCCAATAAATAAAACGAAGACCTATAATTATTTTAAAGAAATCATGCTCCTCTCACAGCTGAAAACTTGATTAAAAATTTAGTTTTCGTATGAGAGTATACAGGTGTAGGAGTCGCGAGCGTCCGGGTAGGCAGGAGCATCCGGCCGGACACTCTCACCTACCCAGCAAATAATGTTGCCATTGCAACCTGCGAACGTTGAGGTAACCGTGGGGTAAAACTGCGCCAGCAACCCGATTACCAGCAAACCAGTGGGATTTTGCCGACCCCCTCGTAGCAAGGGACACAGCAAGACCTTGCGTACGATCGTACCCAAGGGTTCGCCCCCAGTTTCCCAGCATGCATGCGACCACCCCCCACCCGCCCTTTTAATTACTGTTGTACAAGCCATTCAGAAACCCATTGCACATCCATTCTGAAAACGACCCCAGATACGGAGCAGAAAAAGAGAAAAATAAATTCCCATTCAATTGCTGCTGTTTTCTTCTTTACTTTGCTTTCTTTGTGTTATCTTCTTTCTTCTTTACTTCATCTCTGCTGTGCTTTCTGTTCACAATATTCTTTCCTGATGCTCCTTTGCTTTGAATATGCTGTCCTGATGATGCTCCTGCTGGGTTTCGAACTGGGGCCATCTGAGTGAGAGTCAGTCACCTTCACATCTAGCTATGGGCACACAAGCTAGATACAATGCAAATACTTATGGTACTTATACTAAAATGAGGTATTATCAGATTAATTTAGAAAATTAGGATCTGGAGTGTAATGAGGTGTAAAAGGAGTTCAGGAAATCATTTTTTGTGTAAAACACCTCACCAACATTTCTATCATTCAAAAATCTGACCTTTTTTTTACCCTGATACTGAAATGATTCTTGAAACATTTTCTCTGAATAACAATTATTGATAAAAATTTTCAGAAATGTTCAATATTAATGTACTGTAAAAAATGCAGAACCAAATACATTCTTGGAGCAAGATCATCCAGCTCCAAAGAATTGCAATACAGTGGATACACTGTTAAAAATAAAGCAATATCCAAAATGAACCTCAAACTTTGAAGATCTGTAAAAAATTCCCTAATTAAGATAGAAGGGAGTTCAAAAAAAGCAAATGTTCCTTAAAACAAGGCCTTGTTTTTTAAGGCCTTGTTGTCAACGCATACAGCGATGTACAGCGATGACAAGCGATGACAACAGTTGTCATCGCTTGTCATCGCTTGTCATTGCTTGTCATCGCTTGTCATTGCTGTACATCGCTGTACATCGCTGTATGCGATGACAAAAAGGCCTTAAAAGACAAGGCCTTGTTTTAAGGAACATTTGCTTTTTTTAAACTCCCTTCTATCTTAATTAGGGAATTTTTTACAGCTCTTCAAAGTTTGAAGATTATTTTAGATTTTGCTTGACTTTTTCAGCAAAATTTACAGTTGTACTCAACAATGAATCAGCAATATTCAAGTGAACATTGCAGGTACATTGTCTCAATAACTATATAAGACTTGAATTTCAAGGACATTTCAATTTAAATTGGCAAAATTGATATTGTCTCCAATTAGATTTCAATGTTTATATATGTGTACATTGCTAATGCGTTGGTACTGTGTTGTTCAATGATGCTCTGAATGGGGGTGCATTTTATTGCCCACAAAACGTTGGGAGTACCATTCCAAAACGCACCAGCCCTGCATTCTGGAATGGTGCTCTCAACGAGGGGCGCATTTTTATTGCTCAGGAAACGTTGGGAGTCCGTTTGAAAACAATTCTCAGCATGGCTTCTTCTCCAGCCGTGTTCTGAATGGACTGCCAACGAGTCCTGGAACGCTTCCCTAAGAATGCCACAGCAGGTCGTTGGGCTCTGCTCCCCACCATTCTGAGAATGGGTTCCAGAACCCGTTGGCAGTCCATTTCCTCAACGGTTCACAGCCCAACGCCCCCATTATTTGCTGGGTAGGGGTGATAGGTTGAATCTGAACCATTGGATTATATCGTGGTGGAGATAAATTGGTTGATTCGTTTATAGTTTCTTGTTCAATTAATTGATCTTCAGTAATGGAGATATTTTGATCTTTTGCTTTAGGAGTAGAAATATTTGCATCGGGAGAGTTGGTAATTTCTATACCTTCAAAGGGTTGGAATTCGGGATCATATACTTGAGTAGGCGGATTGTTTTGGATAGAATCATTATTTTCTTGATTGTTTGTATCAGTTATGGTACTTGAAGATGAGTAGGGTCGCAAATAACTCGAATGAACTATATCGTTCCATCCGGTATATGGATCCTTTATACAATAAGATACTTTATTTATTATTTGAGTGATTACATAGGGTCCTTTGTATTTAACGGACCATTTACGTCCAACATAAGTAAGCACGTCGTGAGAACGTAGTAACACTAGATCATTCACTTTAAAGGAGGGAATTTTTGCTTTACTATTTAATCTGCTTAAATAAGCTTGCTGGCGTTTCTCAATTATATATCTAGCTTTTTCTCTTAATTTATCTAAAGAAGNGTGTTGTTCAATGATGCTCTGAATGGGGGTGCATTTTATTGCCCACAAAACGTTGGGAGTACCATTCCAAAACGCACCAGCCCTGCATTCTGGAATGGTGCTCTCAACGAGGGGCGCATTTTTATTGCTCAGGAAACGTTGGGAGTCCGTTTGAAAACAATTCTCAGCATGGCTTCTTCTCCAGCCGTGTTCTGAATGGACTGCCAACGAGTCCTGGAACGCTTCCCTAAGAATGCCACAGCAGGTCGTTGGGCTCTGCTCCCCACCATTCTGAGAATGGGTTCCAGAACCCGTTGGCAGTCCATTTCCTCAACGGTTCACAGCCCAACGCCCCCATTATTTGCTGGGATAATGGTGAGGTTAAAATTCCAAGTCTTGCTGCTTTATTTCGAAAAAAAAAAGATTTTTCAGGGGGGAAAAAACTCACAACTCTGGAGATTGAAGACCCCTTGACTTCATCAAGTCCTTGTTGGAAAAAAGCAGCTCCATTCGCAATGTTCTGGACTCCGAAACAAAGGGTGCAAAAGAAAATAACTGGAATAAATTGCATCTGAAACGATATTGCGAACGTCCATCAATTAGAAAAAAAATTAGCGTGCAAAATCTATCGCTAACGTCCTTTTTCAGAATGCGACATTTTACGCAAAAGAGGCGAAAATGTAATCGTACTTATGATTTTCAGATCTTTTTGACGCTCCTTAAATTTTTTTTTTGTCCTGGAATTTTCTGAGGACTGGCGCCAACCTTGTCAGCTTATTGAAGTACCGTACATATATCACAAAAAAAAATAGTTTCATAGTTTTTCACTCAAAACCGTGATGAAATTGGCCGATTGGAAATCTGAGATGAATCCAGGCTTCTGCACACCCGGAAATGTGCAATTCCGACCCGGCGGCCGAAACCCGCATTATTTTCTTGCACAACGTGGATTGACGACCTCGCCAAAAAATAAAAAAATAGAATAAAAAAAACTATACTATCATTTGCAGTTTGCGTCCCCCTTCATCAATAAAGAAAAAAAAAATTACGCATCTTTTCTCGCTACTCTTTCTCCTTTTCCCTTCAGCTGTTTCTCGGGCGATAATTGATGGTTCTTTTGATTCCTTTCCTCTCTTCTCTACGGTTTTTCCTGTTATTTTGTTTCTTTCTTCCCTTTCAACTTTTCTCGTAATTTTCTTGGCATTGCGTGCAGCAGAGAGAAACTCACGCAACTTCCGAGAATCTTCTTGGCAATCGTTTCCTTCCTTCATTAACTCTATCCGCAGTCGAGAAGAAAAAAAAGGGATTTCAAAACACCCGCATTCCCTGTGACCCCGTTCAAATCAAAAAGTCAAGTTTGAGGGAATATCGAGAGGGAAACTATTTTTTTTTCAACGATTAAACCTTGAAAGGAGCTGGGATTTACTTTTCATGTTTTCGATCTCAATTTCTGTGACGTGCTTCTCGGTATAATTCTCGATTTAAATCGCAGCAGAACTATCCTTATTTTTTTATTTTTACTAACAACTAAATAAGCGATGCAGAGTTTTTCTGGGCGATTAAAATATCGCGAGTAAATCGAGAGTTTTTAAATTTCAGTGAGATAAATTCTTCGATGATGATTTCTTCCGAAATTCTGCAGATCTTGAAAAAAATGCGACTCCAAATGTGCAGTAGTTTTACAGTTTCTATTCGAAAATAATAAATGCCTGACACTTATACAGTATTCATAAATTTGTAGAAATTGAGTATGACATACACATTTCTAAAAATGCTTTAGCTAGAAAAAAAATATGTGACGCAAAAATTAGACGACGAGAAAGCCAATGTCTTTTCTTTTGCTTGAAAACAATCTGAAATGTTGATACTGTTAATTGGATACCCTATTCGAATCAGTGTAATTAAATCAATACCGTATTGTTACAATGAGGAGTATTTAAACATGAAAAAAATAAATTCAAGGACGAAGGAAATTAAATTTCCGAACACAGTACAAATAAATGATTCAATCCTAGAAAATAAATTTGTTAAAAAATTAATGAATAGAAGAAACAATATCTTTCACTTTGAAACTAAACGTCGATATTTTTTTTCGTGATTTGAATCGTTTCCATTATTTCAAAAATTCAATCAAATCGAGGACGATTGAATCTAAAAAAAATCAATTCCATTTACGCATCAGTAATTCCAACTTTTCGCAATACTTTAATCTGGAAACCAAATAATCTTACTGGTATTTTCTGGGGGAAAAACCCCAGAAAATACTTCAAATATGCTCAAACCTAATTCCCAAACTTTAAACCTCATCATCTTCAGTCTTGCCACGCAAAATTTTGTAAATACTTCGTGAGAAGAATAATTTATTAGATTTCAAAGATTCCCATAAAAACACCGAAGAACAAAATCTCCACTAATGTTTAAACAAAAATGCTTCTGTTGCACTATACATTTAAAGATGTTTGTAATAGTCGAACACCCTCAGCAATTTTCTCCAATCACGTGTATTAGAAATTCCGAATTAGAAAATGACAGTACAAATCAACCCCCGTCTAACGGACTTGATTTGTGCAAGGGACAAGTCTGTTAGACGAAAAGTCCTTTACACGAATTCAATTACATAAAAAATTAAATGATTTTTTTTAGATTCAATCGTCCTCGATTTGATTGAATTTTTGAAATAATGGAAACGATTCAAATCACGAAAAAAAATATGCATTCACAAGAAGAAAAAAAAGTATCACCTCATATTCAGTGTCCCTGAATCCATGACAAACAATCACGTGTGCCATCAACCAAGATAATATCATTTCACAGGTAAGACCAGAAAATGGCAACACTGTGATCTCATAAATTAAATTCCCCCTTTTCTTTTTACAGCATTTTGAACCTCGACTCATTTCTTATATATTCTGAAGGGGGGCAGGGGGATGAATTATTGAAATGTGGTCAACCCACACGAGTCCACAACAAAGACACCCCAATCATCCTCGCCATGTTTTTTTTTTTTTTTTTTTTTCAAACGAGCCAAGAGAATAATGGCGAAGCTCATTCGCGCATCCGTTTGTTATTGCTCACAACGGGGCGTCAAGAATTCTCGCAAAGAAATGACTACACACATTTTCATCCCCCCCCCTCCATCATTTATTTTCTAATTCTGGAAACACTAAAATTATATCCGCTTAGATGCGAGCTATTTGTCATCTTGCATGATGAAGTAGAAGGTCACACATCTTCCATGGTTTTCCTGTGATGCTGTATCTTTTTTTTTTTTTCGTCTCGTTCTTTTTTTTTTTTTTTGTTTTTCCTTCAAAACCTTCTTGTTTTTCCTGTGATGCTGTATCTTTTTTTTTTTTTCGTCTCGTTCTTTTTTTTTTTTTGTGTCTTTCCTGCAAAACCTTCGAATAGATGTACTTCATTTGTCTCGGTATTCAAATTTGTAAGGACAAACGTAAAGATTTCCCACACATGACGAGCTCGTGATTGTCATCTGGTATTTCCAAATATATATATATTATTTTTTTTATTCCTCGCGAGAAATCGTTGAGAAAAGAATTTTTTCTGGCTCGGCCGTCGATGATTGATAATAGAAACACGCGACATCAAACATGAAAAAATTAACATCACGTTATTGCGAAATGTTTATTTTTTTAACTTGAGAAAACAATTATGCCTATTTTTTCACGGCGTTATTTTTGGAAACAAGGCCAGGGTAAGCCGCTTTAAATATTTGTTTGTTACGAAGTACTAATTATCAAGCAGATAATTTTTTATTAAAGCTTGACGGAAAACGGCACTCAAAATTTGACCACTTTTCTGCACGCAAACAAACTTTTTTTTTTTAATCTAAACTTGGACTTTTTTCCACGAAATTGGTTCACGATTCTGAAATATTTTTCAACAATACTGACCTTGACATTCGCTGCAACCTTGAAACAATTATAAAATTGTAAAACTGCTAAAAATAATACTTATGAGCTACTTTTTTGTGAAATATCATTACAATGGGCTTAAAATCTAGAAATATATGTTTTTACTTGCGCGTTGGATCATGAAAAAAAATTTCAGAAGGCATGAAAATAAGTCTTAAAACTTCAAAATCGATGTTCTATACTATTTATAGTTGTATTCATGATTGAAATTCCTTCTATAGGTCTTGTCTTGATTAATCAGGCACACTAGAAAAAAATATTCAGACGAATAAAATTGATGGATGTTTATGAATACTGTATTTATAAAAGTTCGTAACATTAAATTGATTTGAATTAAAGCACTGCGACAATTGTTCATTCGACTCAACATTTCATTGGATATTAGACTTTTTAGATGAGAAAGTATATCTATGATAATACAAAAGTAAGGGAATTTTCTTCCAAAATGTTTGGCCAATTACTGGAACCACGCCACAGAATTTCGAAGGATCTCTAAGAATAATTTCGTGGCTATCGATAATATCGTACAATTAAAAACGAAATTTTATTACGAACGTTTGTATAATGAATAATGCGCGGAATATGGATTATTCCATCATGTCATTCTTATATCTAGGAATTTGCGTTCTTCTCGTATAAATGGGAGATCATTCTGTCCAAAATCTCGAAAGCAAACTCAGATGGTCTAATTTTGAAAAAAAACATCCAATTAACACTCGATGGAAATTCTGAAAGTTTCAAAATCCGATGAAATGACAGATAATTAACGCCGTACGAGGAACATGACATTAAAAAAAGTTTGTAGACATCTGCGAATCGAAACGTTCTTTACAAAAGCCTTCGATAGTTTTACTGTTATATAACAGTGTTATATAACGTCTTTTAGACATAAGCAAATAACTAAAGCAGGATGAGTAGTAAAGAACAGCAAATCAAAAGTAGACGTAAAAACACAATAAAATGAGCTGAATCTTCAAAAAAAAAATAACCAAGGTATAGTAATAACATGTCTAACGGCCATGTATTTTTATGTATTTAAAAAAATATGGTATCATCAACGTAACTTATATTTTTTTATCGTTTTCTTGAACAAAAGAAATGTTCGTGCTCGACGTTATAAAAAATATTAAATTGTAGAACCTTAGCGCTATAATAAAATACACGTATTTTTTTCGTGCAGAAATTTTTGCAATCCACAAAATTGAACTGACAGTTTCCTCTTGAGACTTAAATTACAGCTGACACGCTGGGGGGGGGGGGGGGGTGATACTCATTTAACGCATTTTACTTTATTTCCTAAACTATGGGCCAGACCCTCAATTTTCTAATCGTGTTTTCATGTCAATTTGTCGTTTTTCTCTCTTGGAATAATTAGCAACATCCTCGTTAGTCTCGAAGAATTGCATGATCGTTCAAACGATGCTTAGAATATTCTTTTATTTATTATTTTTCACGAAAATGAGATTGAAATGATTTTCAACGCTTTATAGGACAGAGAACCTGATTTTCCAGCTTTCCAGGCAAGAAAGTTGTTTTCTTTGTACTTTTGAATTGAATTCATCGTTTTTTTTATAAATTCAGGTAGGGGAGATGGCAGGAATTGGCAAAGAAAGACAATTTTTAGGTTTGATTCCGAATTTTGAAAATGAGCTAGTTTCTTCCCCAAGACAAACAAAAATTTCTGCCATAACGAAAACTTCATTATTATTAGGAATGTATTTTATTTCCTTTGTACTTGATTTCATTTTTAAAATTAAAGATGCATTTTTTTGAAACTTCAAAATCTGACAATCGGAAAACATCTTACTCTTCTTTATATAGCTTCCCATGCTAATTTTCGTCAATTCTTAAGATCTAGCAGAAATTTGAGCAGCATGTGAAAATTAAAAAAATATGGATTCATTTTTCTTTAAAAATCTGGGCAATTTTTGAAAAATGTTCGGATTGCGGAAGTTGCAAAAATTTTATCTCGCATCAATTTCTCACTGTCAAGGTTACCACTGAAGACAATTCTGAAAAGGATTTCTGACAAGAAAGATACAAGAAATTCAGAAAAGTACTGTACTGTCAGAAATTCTCTCAAGGTCTGAAAAAAGCGAAAAAAGAAGATTTATATTCTAGTCATGAATGAAATTTGAAGCCTCGTGAATGGATTCATGGCACCAAAAATGCAATAGGATCACGCAAAAATATTCATTCACAAATCCCGTCAAGGCATTTTTCGAAAAGAAATGAATATATTTTTGTTTACTGGGTGCCATACAATCGGGAATTTTCGCAGAGTCAACAGCACACTTCCCACAATACGTAATTATATAATTAACGTAAATTCATGTGCAATCATTATATATTTTAGTCATAGGACACTTTTCTCACTCACTTCAAAAGAAATGATATAAAAACATATGTATTAATATATGTCAAGGTTAATTTTCGTCTGCACTGATGTCGGTAAAAAATTCAGACCTTTGAACCGTATTTTTTTGGTGCTTCGGAAAATTTTGCACAATGCCCAAAAAAAAAACTTGACACTTTACAAAGACAGAAAAAGTCTAGTCAGGCATCAATGTTTGAAACCTCGTGAATTAATGCGAGAAACTAAAAATATAGGTATTTTGGATCAAGCAGAAAAATGATCATCAGCAAATCCGCCGAGAAATCTCTCAAGACGGGGAAAAGAAAGTTTTTCCTCACTGAGTTCCACTGTCGGAAATTGCCGAAAACTCAGCAGCATAATTCACACAATAATACTATTTCTTTTAATTTATACAGAACACTTCAAAAGCTCACATCAGGTATTTAAAATACTTTAGTATAGTGCATCATTATTGTATTTTTCCAGGTGAATTTGTGTCTGCACGATTTGATGTTTTTGAAAATGCGGATCCCTGATTTTTGCACAATTTTTTTCTGCGCGTTCTAGAGTTGGCGCAATAATGTATATGCAGAAAATTCGAGCTTACTGTGCAGTCAAACCACTATAATGATAAGGGACCAGCAAAAAATATGGATTTAGGGAAGCAATCCTTTGTGTTCGGGGAAAAGAAAGAAGAATTGCAGGAATTTGTTATTGCTATATAGTGATATTCTAGAAGGAGTTGACAGGGTTCGGAACTTGGAAGCAAGGATACATCGTACCAACATTTTTTACATTTTCCTTTCAAACACAGTTATTTTTGTCAATTGCTTTCCTGTTTCCTGTGTCAAAAAATTAATAAGCCAAGAGACCTCAGAAAATTCGAGTTACTGAGGTTTTAGAGGAAAAGCCTGTGAGTTACAAAGGTTTTCACTGCATTGTTTTGAATTAGGATTTAGACAAGGACTTGAAACAAATTTGACTTATAGGGAGGTTTGGGTTATCAAGGTTCAACTGTATTTTCGAAAAAAATTATTAGAAGTTCAGTCGCAATCGTCTTTTTTTCACTACAGAGATAAGGAGGTTCCACTTGTGGGAAAGCAGATGAAGCAAAAAATAATAATCATTGTCAGAGGCATAAATAACCATAAAAATATTAAAACAAAAAAAGCAGAGCCGCGCGGATGCAGGACAGAAGGAGGAAATTAGCCCGGACTCCGGCGCCACGTGCTTCCGCAGAAAACTAGAACTTGAATTTTCGAAGAAAAAAAATTCGTCGAATTTTTGCACTGAAAAGACGGACGTTTCACTCATCGTGCGAAAACAAATGAAGCAGGAAAATAATTTTCGGAAGCATAAAAAGCTATATAAATATTTCAAAGCAGTATAAATATATAAAAAAAAAAACACCAGAGCCTCGCGGATACGGGACGAGCGGAGGAATGAGCCCGGACTCCGGCGCCGCCGACCGCCTAATGGACCCCGCGCGCGGCGGCGAGGCGCCCGCGCGAGCAGCAGCTCATCCATGGCGCGTGCGTGGCGCCCGCTCGACGCCCGGGATGTGAGAGACCTGACCTCCGACCCCGTTCGCCGGCGCCGCAGCAGGGAAGGGCGCCTCGCACCCCGGCGCCGTTTTTTTTTTTTTTTCTCTTAAATTTTTATTTTTTCGGTGTGCCTCATTGTATTATCCTTCCTGTTCTTTTCTCTTCATCTCTCCTGTTGTGTGCTGCCTCCGAAAAAAAGCTGACGCAACTGCAGTTCTCAGCCAGCAAGCGGTACTGCTGTTCTTCTTCTTCTTCTTCTTCGCCGCCTCGGACGATCGCGCAACGGGATTTGGATTTTCTCTCGCCAACACGTGGTTTAGGTGGAAGTAAGGCTTCGAGAGATTTATTTCTCTTTAGTGTGTTGCGCTGGTTTCTTCTTATTATTCTTCCATCGTTTATTAAAAAAAAAAAAAAAAAAAAACCCCGCGCACAACTGTGGGTTCATCATAGATTATGACCCTGGCAATTGAGCGCGTACCAAGAACAGAAAGAAATTACAAAATGGTTTCCAAAAATTCAAGAAGTTCTACGGCTTCATTACCTTATACTGTACTTTTTTGCAAAGCTGTATTGTTTATGTTCTTGGGTTGTTTAGTTCTTAATAATTGTCCACAAAAAAGCTACGAATATTGTACCAAGGAATAGGACCTTGCTAATTCAAGCCTCTTAGAGTTGAAAACTTCCCTGTGTCAAATTTTGTTTCATTCATTTTGTTCAGTCTGACGTCCCTTGAAAATAATATGTAATCTAGGACCTTTCGAACTGGAATTCTTGACCTCTTCATACCTCTATGAATTGAATTTCTGAATACCTTTGAACAAAAAAATTGACTTGATGCTCTTCAAAAGGAAGTGCAAGAATTTTAATATTGGGCGAGTGTAATTTTGTTTTCAGCATCCTGTCAACTAATTCATCCAGCAGTCGAAGGACGGCCTAGAATATAATTATCACCAATTTCAAATTCATGTAATTCTTCATGTGTTCCCCCAAAAAAATTCAACGTGCAATTTATTTGTCCCTCTGCATTCATGCAGAGACAGTTCGCAACATTATTCTGGATTATATGCAAAATTTATTGAGTCAGTGCAGCCTAAGCATGCAGATCTTGATTATAGATCGCACCGGCGTTAGTGAGCACTAACAATTTTAAAATGAGGCTGCACTATCTAGAAAAAAATACGACATTTAATTTTTAGGAGAGCCTTTCAGATTAAAAAAAATCAAGTTATTTCGATGACGACATTTTCAGTTTTCCATCTTGGATGAATTTTATATAAATGCACAGTTTTACTTCTTTAAATGATCAAAGAAAGTATTTTCAGCCATCACTTCAACAAAGACTGTTCGCATGATTCCACTGTTATTCCCAGTTATATTAGTGACTTATAAAGCTTAACATTTTATGTATTCTTTTCACAAGACATAATGGTAAATAAGATTGCCAAAGAGAGTTTCAGGAACCAGAAAATTTTCATTGCAGGTGGATCGAATCTCTCTACAGTCTTGTCTACAGCGATTAAATCTGTACAGCGATTTTTTTTAAACATTGGATTTTCTCCTTATGCCATAGGAGTTCTCATAAAACAAAATTCTCTGTACAGCACATTTTGTCTGGTCCCTTTAAATTCGTTGTAGAGAGAGAGAGAGAGAGTCCACATGTACTGTACAGTACTTGATGTACATCGGCAATGCTTGTCATTTTCTAGGTACCTCGTAGGTTTCACGAATGTTGTTCATAATTTTCAAGACACGCGCCGTTTTATCATGCGCTCTTTTGGGACGCGCTCAAATGTCCGTGCATCGTAATGGGCAAGTTACCAGGGTCCTCAGGCGTGCTTCCCGCCCTTGAAATGTTTCCGGGGCTGGCGTCACTATATAGAGAAAAAAGCCTTGGGCGATTTCTTCCTCTTCTTTGTACATATGTTTTCTGCCTGTTGCAACCATGAAATTTTCGGAAACTTCAGTTTCCCCGACTCGGGAGGATTTATGAACCATTAGACCGCTTCTGTGTGAGGAAAAAATCTGTAAAAAACGTGCGAGGAATTTTTTTTCTTGAAAATTTTAGTGAGATGCTGCTTTTTTTTTGGAGGACGAATCTTCGAGGAATGAAGTCTCAGTTTATTTGAAAATGTGCATCATAGAGGGAAAAACAACATGGCATTTACATAAAAGTACAGTACAGTACAGTTTGTTAAGGCATGGGCATTTTTCCAAAAATAAATGAAGCAGTCAAATTTACATGGGGGTTATAGAGAAGCTCTACTACAGACATTTTCAGGATATTCGTCCAAGATGCGCAGGAATTAAATTTCTGTCTCGTTCCGTCCATCACGAATAATTTTTACAAAAGAAACATTATGCAACGGTGTAATTTCGAAGATTTTAACCCGCAATCGACAGCGACTTCAATAATGTTCATCATGAACATTTTCTGTAATTATTTTTCAATCGAGGCCACGTATCCTTCAGAATATATTCTGCCCGTCTTGATGACTATAGAGCTTAATTTTTAGGAAACGTCGACTGTGATGTACGAATAAATCACGTCATGGGAAACAGAAGTTGGGTGGTGAAATAGTGAATCTTCATCTTCAGAACTTATTTTTTATTTCTTTTTGAGGTGTAAAGAAACTCCTACACCCGAAAGAAGAATGGGAAATCCATTCCATTACCGCGTGCGAGAACTTTGCCCATCATGAAAAGGGATTATCTAATCGCCGCCTGTATAACGTCATTACTGTATACAGTATGCGTATAGAAGCGAAGGCAACCCACGGTTTAGCGTTTCAGGCGGCTTTAATCCGCAGCTCGGAAACGGCGCCTGTCAGCGTCTTATCCGCTGAAACGGACGCAAAATAAAAACTTGAAATAAAACTCCGCACCGCCATCTTATCCGCATTTTTATTCAGCCGTTTAACGCCTCTCCTCGGGTTTCCCTTATTTGAACATCGAAATCTATAGCTGGAGAAAGAATGCGCAATGCATGCTGTGCAAGGTTGAATTTCTGGGTCATGGAACAAGATCTCTTATTTTCAGCATGTTTTGTTTTTCCCCGGCCAACAGGTGTTCCACACTGCCAATTTCTTGGCAGAACAGACGCAACGCCGCCGACTGCACCACCTATATAATTCAAAAAAGTGGATGTTCAAAAGTACAGCAGTCCTTTCTGAACCTTTCCCATGAAGTTGATGAAATGGATCAAATCTATCTGAACAATCCAGAAATTATTACGAATGACTTGGTATTATGTAATGGTAAGAAAAATGCTCTCCTGTGTAGGAAAACTTCGAACCAAATATTTCCTGTTGAACAGATACAGAATACGTCCATGCACTTGATTTTGGGATATGGATGCAATGAAATGGCTTCTAGCATTTTTCACAAATTTTGGATTTTTGGTGCATGTAATACTGTACTCAAAATACAGAATCCACTTTTGAAATTGTCAGTAATCTACGAAAACAAACATTTTCAATTTGTGCTGTTCACCTGTCTTTGGCTCTATCTTAAATTTCATTTAATTAAAAATTTCGATTTTATACCTATTATTAACGCAAGAAGCCAAAGAATAGAAAATCCAACTACACTTCTCTCTAACCCGCTTTACTAAAAATTTTATCCACTCACTCATAGTTGGATTACAAGACACTTTTATCGTAATAAGCTACATACTTGGAGTTCATCTGAATGCGCCGACAGCCACAGAGGTGTGTGTTCATGATCAAAACGTAAACCTTCTCGCACATGTGATCCACGAATGAAACCCCAAGATTTTAGAAGGCTTGCTTATATTGCGGTCATCTCGGAACAATCGTACCTTTGGAAATAGCGTCACCCGTCCGAAAAAAAATATTTTACAGTATTTGAGATCACTGATAAAATTCGCACGAAAACACACACACTCAGTTGTCAGCCATAATGAAACCATCGCAATTATCTTCTTGCTCTGAATTTCCCGAGACCCTGGTCTTTTTCGCCTTCTCAACAGAAGACATGGCAACCTCACCATCAGGTTCCTCGGTCACATCCATCCCTGAATCCACAGACACATCATCAAGCTCGTCAGCCCCGGGTTCTTTGTCTTTTGCTCCGTTAGCCAAGGATTCGGTAGTCTGCTCAGGAGACACTTCTTGCACGCTCTTCCCACCTGGTTGTTCATCACGTGAGGAAACCTGATGCTCTGTATTCCCTGGAACATCTCCAGCTTCACAGGAATTTTGAAAAATAGCAATAGCCCAAGTTTCACTGATCGTCTCAGCAGATTTTGGTATATCTTCACTGGTTGGATCTTCCGCTCCCTCCATCTCCTCCCGACCTACTTCCCCAACACTGCTTACTTCTGCGGACTCCATACTTGATGACACTTCCGACGACTGCTTACCCACACAAGCTTTACCCTCAAGTTCTTGCAGGTACTTATGCACTTGGGTCACCGCATCTTTCCGCTTTGAACGGATGTCATCGTCGCCAAAGGTATCCACATCGTCCAATGCAATGAGATTTCGTGTCAACATCTCATCAAGAAAAACGTAGCCCTTGGAACCTTTTTTTCCATTGAACAAGGCTACCTGCTCCCTTAGATTCTCCAAAGATGCATGAACACTCGCAATTCTGTCCAGACTGCGCTTCTTAATCGGTGGTACTTCATTTTCCGAGGCTTCCTCACGACGAGCACCATGAAATGCCTTCAAATCTAATGGTAAAGGATGACCGACATTCTTTGCTTCTGCCTCACGCCTGATTGGAACCTCACGCTCCTTCATGGGAACTTGCTTGCCATCACCAAGTTCTGGAGACGCCGGGTGGCTAGCAGCACGTTGGATTGGAACATCTCGTTCAGCAGTTGTTGGGGTAGATTGGATCTCCGAGGACTTTTCATGCGTGACCTTGATCGGAATGAAACTTCTGCCCTGGAATGGATCATCTCTCAGGGCAGCTTCACGCGGGTGCCTTCTCGATTGGGATCCGAACCAACAATCCTCTCCACTGTTTCGATTGCACACTATGAAATGCGGCTCATACCCGTACGTAGGACGATTCCCGTAGTACCTCGTCATACTCTGTAAGGATGGAATTCACAGTTAGCACAAGCTCAACTCACATCACAAATATTTCACACATACCCATTCAGGATAATACGGAGTTTGGTAACGAAACATTTTCTTCTCCGGTTCAACTCAGTACAGTTCCTTGAGCACGGAATAACGCTCGCTGGCCAATAACGCTGCACTTCCACAGCTTCGTTGTTTTCCTCGGCGGGCTTCTTCGAATGACGGAAAATTCCGCGGACAGCATAATATATACGCTGCGTGCCATAATGTGTATGAGAGTTCTAGTCTCGCCTATCAAGGTCTGGATGTTTCCAGAAATCGAAAGAGCCGATTCTCGCGGGAATGAGCTCGAACGTTCTGGAATTTGCGGATTTCTTTCCTGGAAGGTGTCGCTCGACTTTGTTCTTTTCTGGTGTTAGGTGTCGCTCGCATAACATGCTTGTTTAAAGTCAATGTCCTCGCATGGTGAAACCTTTTCTTAAGGAATAAGCGTTATTTTACTAATGCATAGATGACGCTGTAAAACGAATGTTCATCATGGATTTCTGCTGGGCTGTGTTTCCCGGAAAAACTGCAGTCATCTCTGAAACAAGCGAGTTAATTTGCAACTGCTAGGTGTCGCTCATAAAAAAATTCGGCTCCGGCTCTTCCTATCGCTGCTGCTCTATATTGTATACGCAGGCAGGGACCAGCAAAAAACACCAAAATATTTTTAGATGACAGTAAGGGTTTTTTCATTTCTTCCCGAAACGAACTCTGGACATACACCAACTTTCTCTGAGGTTTTCCGTAATTGCGTAACTTTCGATTCATATTGCTGTAACCAACGAAACCCGACAAACGTTCCCTCGCCAACTACCCTGTAAGTAATAATAACCGACCGAACAGCGGGATTCGTCCCCTGGTAACCTCCCCGTCCGGACATTAAACTGCATCGTTTCCCTATCCATACAAAAATAATATTCTTTGCTGCTTTCCAGTAGTAACACTCAAGGGCTAACTTCTTTCTCGTTCTCTTTACTTTGCATAACTTTGTCTGAATAACGTTTTTTCTTCTGCAGCCCAAGTTGCTGTGGCGGCTTTGGCAAGAAACGAACGTGACTGCGCTTGAATAAAAATTTAAAGAAAGACGCAATGGTACAGCAGAGCATCGTCCAAGACCAAAATACAGTAAGTAGCAGCATTATACTGTAGTACCAACAAATAATACATGGATGATTGCCTTTTTCCATAAATGTCTCATGCAAATACTTGGAGGAATAAGAAAACAAAATCCTTCAGTAAAAGTATTACTTTTTAAAATCAAGTATTTCGGGGAGATCACTCGTAAATAATTGCAGAGAGAAAAGGCAAGCTCAGAAACAAAATAAACTACAAGTGACTTCTTCATTACGGGTAATCCCTGGAATAGAATGTGAACTCCCTCTACAACAAAGTTCAAAGGACCAGAGAAAGAATCATGAGAGAAAATTTTGTTGCAGAGAACCAATATTACATGTGGATAAGCGAACCCTATGAGATCAAAGAACTTTTAAGCAGATAGAATAATTGTAAACAAGGTTGTTTTAGAGAGAGTCCACATGTAGAAAATACTTATTTGCTTTAGTACCAAGTGCACTTTTTCATAATTGAGAAGAAAAAAGGAGGGCGCACATCATAGGAATGTATAAATTTGTTTTCACAATACTTGGTTCTAAATCTTCAAATGTAAAACGTTGGAACCATGAAAAAAAGAAAAAAGGGAAATTGATTGAATTCATGTTCAATCCAAGTCCAAATTCAAATTGAAATGGTGATGCACTTCACTTTCAAAATATTTTCCAGTTTTCCAGTCACTAAAAATGGGATGGCCATCTTAATGTACTTGGGAGCAGGTTTTCATCCAAATTTTATAAAAAAGAAATTCAGGTGTGCAACTTAATCAAGGGCAAATGGTATTCAAGGAAATACAGTATTTGCAGATCAGCTGCACATACATTATTTTTTCGCTTGTTTTAACCATAAAGAAATGCGTACAAATAATAATGCTGGAGAAGTCATATTTTTCAAATAAATTCGTCCTCAATCTTCAGTATAGTCTTAGGGAAAAGAAAAAAGCGCAGCCACTGTTTTCTTGCGGTTCCTCAGCGCACCAAACGGATATCCGGCTTTTTCGTCATGTCGCGCGCGCCATCTGCTTCCACAAAAAAAAGGGCAAAGAGCCGCAGCAACTGACCGATATGCTTTCTTTGACATTGCAGAAAATTTTAGTCGAAGAAGAAAAACGGAGACAGAGATATGGTTTCGCATTCGACACAGTACCGATGAGGAATGTATAAGAAAGGAAAAAAAAAAAAATGAGAGACACAAACCGTAGGGAAGAAACACCCTACTCAGAAAATAGAGCATGCATCACAACAAACTAAGCCTCAAATATTGCCTAAAATTTCCCTCCGTGGACCTCAACCCCCCGCAAGTTTCCCCCATTTTTCCCCCCCATGGCAGAATGTATTGAAAGATCTAATTCGAACAGGACGGCTGGTGCCAGTAGCCTAAGCACAAAAAAAAGTGTCTTCTCATTTTTCAATAAAACTTTAGGGTCTAAGCACACAAAGACTACAAGGGTAAATGGGGAGACAATAAAACGCCATTCATCGTCGCGAGGCGCAAAAAAAAAAAAACGAGGGGGGAAAAAAAGGTCGACCTCTTATACATATACAAACCGGAACAGCATAGAAAAAAAAAACAACAACGGAAGCACAGAAAGATTGTTTCTCTCCTTCCTCGTGTTTTATTATTTGCACTTGAAATTTTTTCCTTTCGGATGTTTGTTCCGCTAGTTTTTCAATTCCCATGTTCGTCGTCGTCTGTCTCTCGGCGGCGAGGAAATTCGGTTCTTTTTTCCCTTTCCTTTCTTTTCAGTGCTGTTGTCAATGATTCGTTTATCTATGAAGGAATTCTCGCTGCGCTTTCCTAGACAGGGGGAATGTTCAGCATGTCAACAGAATGGGTCGCACATCAGGTCAAGTAGTTTTCTCGTTGTTGAACCAGGGGAAGAGGTTGGACAGGTGATGACTCTTCACTGGTGTTCAATGCCTTCTCCTCACTCCCGGCGTCTTCATCTTCCCGAGTTGCATCTGCGAAACATAAAAAAATGTAAAAATTCCATATACAGTGGGACCCCGAGATGCGGACGTAATTGGTGCATCAAGAGTGTCCCTATAAGTTGAAATGTCCGTTAGTCGAGTCTGATTTTCCCGTAGACTTACATTATATAATTTTTAATTGGTGTTTTCTGTACAAAATACTCACCATAATTCCATGAAAATAAAAATTTTCTCCCAATTTAAACTGATTTCAATCAATATATTCCAACACAATATGGGCATTTGGGGAATTGAATACTGATACTTGCAGAAAATTCCATGAGGATATAAATACTACAGTAGAATACCCCCAGTATTATAAATTCTGAAATCGCAGGAAAACCTGACAGCGTGTTGATATTTGAGTGAAGTGACACCAAAGGCAGTCAATAAAAAAAACATATTTCCACGCGTCATGCATTCCCTTCCCCCCTCCCCCAAGGGCCTAAGATTTGACGCAAGGAGAAATTTTGACACTACACCGACACCTCGACTGTCAACATTAACTCCTTGTCATGCACCGGAAATGAAAAAAAGAAATAGATGCTGGAGAGAGGATATGAGGGTTGGAGGAAAAATATAAGGCGGGGAAAGCGAGACATGGGTATAAAAAGGAAATTCAGTAAACGGGTTATTGGTTTTTAAATCTCGCCAGTCTCATCACTTTATGTATGCTTATGAATTGAAGAAGACAAGAGGTTCAATTAACCCCCATTGGAGTCTTGATGAATATATACGAAGACGGAAATACCTTTTATTTCGTAATAATCAGTTGTATTTTCCGACACCGCAGTCCTAATTTTTGCCAACTCAGTTCGAAGTTGACAATGATGAATACGTAGATACAGATGAAAAAATGCGAAGAAACGGCAATTGATGAGAATTTTTTAAATTATTCGATGAAAAAATTTGAGAGATGAAAAATTAATAAGACAAACTTATTTTCATCGTAAAATTTAGTAGATTAAAAAATTAATCTAAAAACCACGTTTTCAAAAAGCAAAAAATAACCTTAAACATGGTGAGCATCTATTTCATTTGTATTTCACTTCTTCCCAACAATCTCCTTATAATTATTCTTTTCACAAAAGATTGCATTTTCATCAGTTTCTAAGCTATCCTGAAAGTTTCAGCTTGCTAGCTAGTTGGGAAGTGAGCAAAATTTGATCCAGACAAACAAATGGACAAGAAAGCGAGTTAATAAAAACTTGTTAAAAAATGAAGCTAATTCAGAGAATGGACAAGACTCTTGAAAAATATATTTTTCATCTTTTGTTTTAATCCCTTAGACGTGGAAAAAATTAAAAAATTTTAGTATATTGTAAAAACTGAATAAAAAATAAACGAAAAAAATTCACGCATGAAAAAGAAAAGAAAGCAAATTACTCTTGCAACAAAATTTTGATTCAAAGGAACTGACAGAACTTTTTTTCAATAAAATTTTTTGCTGTTCGTTCTGTGTTTACCCATCGAAAGACATGCATAAAAACAAATTGCGTTCGACAGGTATCGCAAAAATAAATTGCAACAATAAACGAAGATATGCAAGAATATAAGAACAAAACGTCGTAGAAACACATTCTTACAGGCCACACACTATGCCACAAAATCAGTAAATTTAAAAAGACCTGACACAGATCTATCACATAACTTTTAATTTCTTTTTTTTCCTTATACAAAAGCGAAGAAAAAGCTAAGGGAAACGTATTGCAGGAAATCGACGAGAATCATATAAATTAATGGAAATGAAAGTGAAATACGAACATCCTGTTACATAATTTTTTTGTGTTTTTACTCCGCAATAAAGGGACGAATAATAATTAAGAAAACAGCAGGCGCGTATAATAAAGACGAGAATCGTAGGAAAGAATCGGAATAAAATAGATAAATATACAAATTATTCCATATGATTTTCGCTTTCGTTTTTATACCCAACCAATAAAGGGGAAGAAAAATAGGAAAAACTGCTGGCATATCGACGAGCATCGTGTAAATGAAACGGAATAAAAGAGAAACCTATATACTGTATACGAAGATGGAAGAATGATAAGTAAAGCGAGAAAACCCCACCCCACCCTCTACTTTTCTTTTTATTTTTTTCTTTTTCTTCTATATGCACGTACCGGCCGCAACTTTGGCCCGTTCGATAACCTCCTTGGCCAGGGCCTGATTGAGGGCCAGCATGTGCTCCCGTCTCCGCTTCTCCGCCTCTACTTGGGCCTTGAGGCTCTCCGACGTCGTCGTCGTCGTCGTCGTCGTCTTGGCCGCGGACGTCGACAACGACGTCGACGACTGTCGACCATTGTCTCCGTCCGGCGCTTTCCTGTCCTCTGCCCGTTTGTGTCCCTTCATGTCACCGGACACGTCCACTTGCGTATCCAGCAGCAGGAGCTTCCGAATGGACTCGGCCTTCTTGCTCCTGGCTGCCTGCTCCTCTTCAGTGATCTCCACTCCCTTGATTCCGGGAAACAATGCAGCGATGAGAGGAAGCCGAAGGAGAGAAGAAAAAAACACGATGGTCCTTTATTATATACGGTTGAACCTTGCTATACTTGTAACTGGAACCCAACTAAGTCGATTTTTTTTCTTTCTTCTCAAGTCCACATCTGAATTTCCTTAGAAATACAGTGAGACCCCGACATGCGGACACCTCGACCTGCAGAAAATTCGACATAGAGGGACACTTATTTTCCCAGAAAAAATCAATAAATAAGGCCCAAGATGAGGACACTGACTCAACATAGGAACATTTTGTGATAAAATTGCAAATACATTTCAGACCAAATTACGAGAAACATATATTTCAAACCCTGAAATTGATGTAAGAAAAGTTCTTGGGGATTTATCTCACCAAATTACCATCCATTTAGCTAATTTGAAAAATTACCCCCAGCTTAGAGGGACTTCTACTTTTTTCCCGTACCGGGTCATCCGCCCATTGGTCAATTGACGGTCGCGCACCCGCCGGTCGTCAAGCGCCGGTTGGTCCAACCGCCAGCCAGGGCAGTTCTTGGCCTCGCCAATCCCCAGTCCACCAAACCGCAGTTTGGTCACCCAATTGTTGGGGCACCGGAACAATTTGGTGAGAAGAATCATGCTCTGGCAGTTGGACCGACCGGCGCTTGACAACCGGCAGGTGCGCGACCGTCAATTGACCGGCCGGCAGCTGACCGGACACGCTTTTTTCCACTTGAATGTTATTTTTGTAGATGCCAAAATTTCAGTAAACAGTACAGAGATACACTATTAAATGCTCCAAGTGTTCTTATTGAGTTGAAAATGTATTTACTAATTCAAATTTGAGTGGCAAACAATTTTTTTCAGGGAATTCTGAAGAATATTTCTTCCATAAAACACCAATCAAAAATTATATAATGTAAGTCCATGGGAAAACAAGACTTGACTTAGGGGCATTTTGACTTGGGGACACTCTTGATGCACCAATTACGTCCGCATCTTGGGGACTCACTGTAATGCTTAACCCTTGGGCAGCAGTGCCAGGATTTATCCAGAAAAACTTGTGCCACAATATGAGAAGAAAAAAGAGGGAAACAACAATGGTTTGAGGAGCCAAATTCAGTAAAAAAACCCAAAATATTTCAGGATTCCTGCAGAAAAATTTTCAACACAAAAAGAAGAAAAAAAGTTACTGTTGAATGGAATTTTTTCTGCAATTCAGCCATAGTAATAGAATTAAGATATTATCAGCTTTCTTTTTGTGGGATTTTTTTCCAACTTTGGCGCAAAGCTGCATCTTTTGTGACCTTTGATCAAAGCAAAATGCAGAAGCCTGAAAAAAAATTCCTGCACTGTTGCACAATATGCAAAAGAACCTGCTGCTGCCCAAGGGTTAAAAACATCTCTTCAACTGAAAGGCTTTTCCTCTCAAAATCTCCCTAACTCAAATTTTCTGAGACCTTTTGACTATTATTTTCTTGGCACAGAAAAGAGAGAAGCAATAAAAAAGTAACTTGATGTGTTTTGAAAGGAAGTGTAAGACTCATTGGGCAAATGAACCCTTGCCTCCAACTTCAGCATCATCCTGTCAACTTATTCAAGAAGCAATTTAAAGCCCAAAATAGCACCCTTTACAATTTCACGTAATTCTTCTACAATTCCCAAAGCAAAAATGCTTGTTTCACTAACTCAAATCTAAACCTTTTTAAAAGTATACAAAACCCGTAGTTCTTGGGACAATATTCAAATCCAAATCTGCTTTACAGTACTTGGAGCAAAAGTTCAGTGCAAAACTTTTTGGGCCCAGCTAAATACAGTACATAAAAGCAAGAAATAAAACACAGTACTTGTAATCTCTGGAAAACATCTCGCTTCCGTTTTCAATAAATTATAAATTTTAAAATTTCTGGTGCGTGGAACTTGATTATAAATAACGAAACGAAATCAAGCTTGACTATAGGTTTATGCAAAAAAGTCAGTTCTTCTCAAAAATAAAATGAAAAATCCACCTCATCTGGAGGTATGCTGTTCTCAAAAAGTCCAAAGCAGAAACAAATGCAACGAACAGGTCCAAAAAATTGCAAAACAAACTCCTGGAAAGAGAATGACGGCCTTATTCTGGAGCAACATATCCTTGCGAAACAAATGCGATTTCGCAGGGAAAATTGCAATTTTCCCCGTCACACAGTCCGCTTTGAACCCGACGATGCAAACGACAATTACCATTCCTCAACTGCATAAAATACCATTTCCCGACAGCAATACGGACATTTCCGGGATGGAATAAATTAAGTTTGCTGCCACACCGGAAGACCCGGGTACGCGTGTACTGGCATCAAGTTCCGCTCAACTGCCACTTGGGATTGAGATACAGTAATTTCTTTTTTTTGTTTCTCTCTAAATTTCAATTATCCTCTTTTTCACTTTTCAAGATTATGTACAATGGTTTATTTAAATGGTGAGAATATCAAACCAAACAAGCCAGAAACTTGACGAAATATATTGCGCGTGTTGAACTTGGGGGGAAATCCTTCAGCAAAGTTTTAAGCTCATCCTCTCCGTTTGTTTGCACATGTCACGTTCCAAATTCAAGCGTGGATAAAAAAAAAACACACAATTTTCAAACTGAAAAAGTAAAAAGATGTACTCTTTCACTCCCGAAAGTTTCCGAGTTTGCTTTTTCGGGTCGTTCTACACTTCAAAAAGCATATCAGACAACCCTGAAATAAATCTCAAATCTTAAATTTTTTACCTGCTTCATGGGAGTCAATGCAAAAAACTCAGATGACTGTATAGTAAAACATTTGCCAAAATGTTTCAAAATAGCGCGTTCCAAAGCAACGCGTCGCAGAACAGCGCAAATAAACAGAAAACCAGATGAAGGATTGTATCTCTGCGAAAAACAATATTCAAAATACGAAGCAAAAAAAGAAAAAAACAGACCTTATTGAACCATTTTACCGTACTACATCAGAAAATGATAGGATTCTGTCCCGGAAAGTTAGTAAGATTGGCAAATTGTTCGAAAAATTTACCTTCGAGAATTAAGATCACAAAAACAAATACATTTCGTGCGATTTCAATAATTTTGGACAGTATTTACCTTTTTCATCATTTTTTTGAAAACAAATTGTGCTTCAAAAAATTAACGGGCTCGCGTCGCAATTTAATATAATTTTCCCCCCACGAAATTCCGGAAATGGCTTGTAAGTCATACTGTGAACACAATCAGGGAAATGTATGCCGAAATTATTGAGTAGAGACCGGAATATGTAAAACATATACTGTACTATATTTAGCCTCAAATAAACCTGCCATATGCAAATTCGGGTCAAGAAAGCAGGTCAATCGAATCCAAGTTGAATCAGCCTAAATTTAAAAATTCCTCACGTATTCTCTTCAATAAATATGGTTTTTATTTTTTTGCGTCACAGATTACAGGTTTGCGCGTTTTACTCAGGGTTTCATTCTTCTAAAAAAAAAATCGGGGCATTTATTGTCTTTCCTCTCACATAAATGAGAGCACATGATGCTAAATAGAGTACGGTAAATGAAGGTGTGTATTGCAGTGCTGTTTATGCATTTACTTATTTTGTACCGTAAAATACCGTGTATTTTGCATCTTTATTTTATTTCATCTTTATTGGGGTCTCTCGTAATTATATACGTATATACGAATATACAGCGAGACCCCTGCCCACATGCGGACACCTCGACCTGCGGATAATTCGACATAGGGACACTTACTTTATCATAAAAATTAATAAAAATGGCCCGGCATGAGGACACTGACTCAACATAGGGACATTTTGTTATAAAATTGCAGATACATTTCAGGCCAAATTACAAGAAACAGATATTTCCAACCCTAAAATTGGTGTAAGAAAAGTTCTTGTGCATTTCTCTCACCAATTTAAACATCCATTTAGCTAATTAAAAAAAATTACCTCCAGCAAAGGGGACTTCCTTCTCTCTTTTTCACTTGAATATTATTTTTTTTCAGAGAATACCAACATTTCCATGTACTGTAAAGAGGTACTATATCAGTATTCAATTCCCGAAATGTCCATATTGTGTTGAAATATATTGATTGGAATCAGTTTAAATTGGGAAAAATTTTTTATTTTCATGGAATTATGGTGAGTATTTTGTACATAAAACACCAATTAAAAAGTATATAATCTAAGTCTAAGGGAAAATGAGACTCGACTTAGGGACATTTCGACTTGGGGACACTCTTGATGCACCAATTACGTCCGTATCTTGGGGTCTCACTGTACAGTATATGCAGTATATAGATCCACATACCTCGGGCACGTAGCGTTCGGGGATCAGGATCTTCTTGGGTTTCCCTAGAACACTGTCGATCGTCTCCTCGTTGTACTTCAGCTCTTTCTTTTTGGCCATGGTGGACCGGACGACATCCGGGGTGCTGAGCCGGTTGTGCGGGTTCCGCAAGGCTCGTTCCATGTCCAAGTCGTCGGCACTCTTTCCGGATGTTCCCTGGAACGACAAATTATTTCCGGTTATGATCTGGGAAAACGGAAAGAGACGGAGCCGAGAATTCATTTAATTTTCGCGCGCAGTTCAATTTTAAAATTACGTTTTTTTGCTATGATAATAGTGAGCCTATTGACTTTTCAAATAAGAGGACGGTTCTTCATACATCCGGTGTTTCTTTAAAAATGCCAAAAACTTGAGCAACGAAGTTGTAATCAAAACACAAGCGTTTTTAATTTCTTCTTGAACTATGCATCTGGTGCTGCATAGTTTTTAAATTATCTTTTGAAGACTATATAGGCTGATGTCGCTGATTGTATTCATAGTTTAATGAATTTAATTTTGTTTAATAGATATGAACGACAAAGAGAAAAGTGGATATCTGCAGAAATTCAAGAAAAATTCAACTTTTCTGAATGAAACAAAATATTATCACTGAAAATCCTCGTCAAATGAATGAAAAATTGCAATACGCAAAGTGCATATATTGCTTAAAATTCAATCAATGAACCGGATTTCCTGTTTTATTCTTTTTTTTAGATTCAGCGATTAATGTAATTCATTGGTGATATCCTATGTTTCAAGAATGTTTTTCTGTGAATTTACATCCAAACAGAGCCTAATGTTACTTGACGAGCTCTTCAATTTATTTTCGGAAAGAATCCATTTCTTTCAATTTCGCGCATTCTAAATGTTTATTGCATCATTCGGTCCAATTTAAGATATTCATTTCCCGGTAATATGAAGAAGATGGTTAAGACTTCACAGACGGGTACGTTAAAAAAAAGAAAAACCGGTACAGCGAGTTTATGGTTTGCTCGTATTTTCTTGATCACACGTTCTTACTTCGCAATTTTTACTACTGCTAAAACATCCTTTATTTTAAATCGTATGTAAAGAAGAAAGCCCACAGAAACAAATATATATTATCCCCGCAAAAAAAAAGAAACCAGTGGTTCTGCATCCACCAGTAAAATAAAATCTACTTGAGTGCACCTCTTCTGGAAATAAAAAAAAAAGGTAAATTGGATTAACGTGGCAAGAAACAAACACAAAAGGATGGATCTTAATTTTTAAATGAAAAAACAATGGTATCATTTCCACCCCAGTGAGTTTTAGATTTTTCAGACCACCCTTTTATAATTAATTAGCTCCAAGAACAGACGAAGATTAAGAGTTAATTCTCCCTTCTTTCTCGCAGCTGTTCCCTTCATCAATTATCGTTACATCTTCAAGGAACTGATTAAAAATTCAGCTTAATCGCTTTACTCGGGGAACATTTCGGTGGCATCACCCAGACAACCTTATCTTATCGTGGAAATGCTGCTGAATTTAATCTCAATTTCACCACGCATTCATAAAAAATTAAATCTTACGAGCAAAATTCTGCGGGTCATTCTCATATCGCAAAAGTAAAAAAAAAGCCACCGGAACAAGTTCAAATTGACAAAGCTTTCTATGGCTCTCATGTTTTATAGAGGGATTTTTAAATTAGGTCATGCTCACAACATTAGTTGCTCCGGTAAAAAGGGATTTCTAAATTTTAAAGAATAAATAAGGCTTGTTCATTTTGAATTAAATATGGCTTCGAATGCAAAATTAATTGACGTACAGCATGAAAAAATACGCATAAAACTTCTAATTATCGTCAAAATTCTGTTGAATTTAATCTCCGTTTCTTTACGCATTAATAAAAATTTAAAACGTCACAGGATTAAAAAAAAATTCTAGAAGGTGATCCTCGAATAAAAAAGTCGAAAATTGAAAATTTGCTCTAAGACAAGTTTGAATTGACGAAACCTGTTTGATTCTCATGTTCTATAGGGATTTTAAAATTATTCGTGCGATATTCTTATAACATTAGTTACCGCTAGTGTAAAAATCGATACCTAAATTTTCGAAAATAAAATTAGCTATTGTCGAGGTTGATTCAAATACGGCTACTCAGTGAAATAAAGCGAAGCTTTGAGAATATTTACATGACAGAACTTCAAATAAACATTCTTCGAAAATGTCACATCGACAGCGAACGCTAAGTTGGCTAAGAGAAGCGATTGCTATTAGATAAATACAAAATCTTGGAGAATTCTGATTTTTATAACGCGTGCAGAATCGATTCCTTGGATCCTAACCACTTTATATTGGACAAAAAAAATTGTGGGCTTCTTCAAAAATTTTGATCAAACCCCACGCACTCACATCAAATGCTGATCATACCTCGCATGATAAATTTGGTCCATTATACAAGACAAAAAAAAATCACCAACGCCGAAATCATATTCAAATACTGTATTTCTGTCGAATTTCTTCCGCCTCTCCTAAACATATACAGTGAAATCGTTTTACAACGAATATCGTCCTAAAGAATTAAAGCGTGCAGCGAATTATTATTATTTTATGGTCGCTGCCTAATATATAGCCACAATGTTGCTTTACTTTCGTTTCATGACGAATTTTCGCTTATAACGAATTTTCGCTTACAACGAATTTTCGTTAATAACGAATTTTCGCTCAAGTTAAAAAAATATATAGTTATATATTAATTGGTTACACGATTAAATAAAAATGTCCCGCCCGCAGAAAATGCGAGTAATTGTTTTAACGAATTTTCGCTTAAGTAAAAAAAATAAATATATAGTTATATATTAATTGGTTACACGATTAAATAAAAAATGTCCCGCCCGCAGAAAATCCGAGTAATTATCTTAAAGAATTTTCGCTCATAGCGAATTTTCTCTTATAACGAATTTTCGCTTATAACGAACCTTTCTTTTAAGGTCCAAAGCAGTTCGTTGTAACGATATCCCACTGTATGTTATATACTGAGGAAATAAACTCACATTCATGGTCGGCTCGGGTTTGGTCCTTCGCACCACACCCTTGGCACCATCGGGTACCTTTGTGACTTCCGTGGGACCAGCAGAAACAGGGTCAGTCTCAGCACCACCACCACCACCACCACCACCACCAGGGTTGTTATTATTATTCCCACCCCCTGGCCCAGTTTGCTTCCAGTTGGCAAACTTCCTGCCATAGTCCCTGGGCAGTGACAAGGATCTTTGGAACTGGGACAACACTGGGTCCATTTCAATCACGGCCTCGGGATGCTCAAGCTCATGCAGCAATTCCCTTTCTTCTTTCGACAAAGCGTGTTGTTGTTGTTGTTGTTGTTGTTGTTGTTGTTGTTGCTGCTGCTGTTGCTGCTGGCGACGGAAATCGGTGTTGTTGTCGTCATTGTCGTCGAAAAGGGATTCGTTTGCGCGATGCGTCCAAGAAGCAGTGGCGGAAGTGATGGTGTTGCAAACGGACGTGATTTCGTTGCCGGTGAGGGCGGCATCCGCGGCGGCGGCGGCGGCGTCAGTTGCTGACGACGACGGATCCGCCGAAAGGACGAGCTTGCGCTTATTGGAATGGTGGTGCTGTTGCTGTCGACGGGATGACGCGTCGTTGTTGTCGATTTTGGCGTCTGATAAGAGGGAAGAGGGAAGTTGCTGTTGTTGCTGCTGCTGCTCGTTGAAGTCCTTCTTCATGAGAGACGATCGACCGGTTCGCATGCCGATCTTGTCCATTATAGGGTCTCTTATTTGCTGTGACTGGCCTGCAAGTTAAAAAAAAAATATATATATATATATATATGTATATATATAGTTATAGTAAAATCACTGATTTTTTCAAGCAATAAAATGCTTGTAAAGAGGATGAAGTGTTTTTTCTGTAACCAAATCAAGCAATCTCATTACAACGAATTTTTCGTTATAACGAATTTTTTCTCTGGTCCCCAGGAGTTTGTTGTAACGAGATTTTACTGTATATTGATTGGTTGCACGATTGAATAAAATGTCCCGCCCGCCGCAGAAAATGCGAATAATTGTTTTGTCACTTCCTGGATTTTCTCACGGAGGAAAAATCATTTAAATATAAACCTGATTTGAAGGTTCATTTCACACCTCGTTTTTAAATCCAAGACAAATGGGATTCTTAAGAATTTGAAAAGTGTACGCGTTCATTTTTTTAGCTTCTATTTTATTTTTCCTTGATTTTCCCTTTGAAATGAACTGGTTATTGCACCGATTTCCTTCAATCACGTGATCATTGTCCCGGTGTTCAATTTCACCTCTTAATATTCGAACGAAATGTACAGTATTCCAACACCAATAATCACGAATACTTTTTTCTCGAATTATTTCCCCTAAATTAGAAAAAAATAAGCATTAATCAAAGAGAAATCGGTCTTGCAAAAAATTCATCGGTCAGGCGAATCCTTTTCCAGTGAAATTTCACTAGAATTTGAGCAAACTGCAAGTGTTTCATAAAGATGCACAAAAAATGACCTTCGATCATTGAAGAACAAAATTAATAGGGATGGTCTATGTCTATATGTTGTGGACTTGTGGCAGACATAAATGCTGCTGCCTCAGAACTAACAAACATCGTCCAAAATTGTAATTGAGAAAATACTTTATTGTGAATCAGCAGAGAAAACGATAATACAAGAATGAGCACATGGAAAGATAGCAAAGCAATAAGCAGCAAAGAGAGGGAGAGAGAGAGAGAGCGAGAGTTAGAAAGATAAAGAGAGAGGAAGCAAAGTTGGTAGAAAGAGGTAAAGAGAAAAAGTAAGGTTGCTCTGTATGTAGGTAGGTAGGTAGGGAGGGAGGGAGAGAAAAATAGAGAGAGAGAGAAAGAGAGAGAGAGAGAGGGAGAGAGAGAGATGCAATCAGAGAGAGGGAGAGAAAGAGAGAGAGGGAGAGAAAGAGAGAGAGGCAATCAGAGAGAGGGAGAGAAAGAAAGAGAGAGGCAATCAGAGAGAGGGAGATAAAGAGAGAGGTCCATATAGAGAGAGGCTGAGAAAAAAAGAGAGTGACAGATATATATAGAGAGAGGTAGAGAAAGAAATAGAGGATGAATCAAAGACGTAGAAAGGGAGATAAATAGAGATAGAGTGAAATGTAAATGAGGTAGAGAGGGAAAGAAAAATATAGAGAAATACAGATAGATTGACATCGACAGAGGTAGAGAGAAAGACAGCTGGAAGAACAGAAAGAGAATGAATGAAATACGTACAGAGTGACAGACAGATATATAGAGATGGAGAAAAAAAAAGGTGAAGCAGAACTAAAGATGAACAGAGAGAGAGAGAAAGAACAAAAGTGGTGACGAACCCGGGTTGTTCATCTTCTTGCCGCCGAAATCCCCGACGCCGATCCCGGGTGCCGGCGGCGGAGGAGCGTAGCTCTGACCCACAGGGGATCCCCTGGGACCCATATTCGGCCCTGGCCCGTGATGCTGCTGCTGCTGCTGCTGGAGACCCATGGCCGAGATGGTGCCGAAATGTTGTCGCCCTGGTGGCCACGGCTGACCGAGTCCCGGGTGCATCCCGAACCCAGTGTCGTGGAAAGAATGGCCTCTGGTGTGGTGATACGGGCCCATGGACACGCCCAGGTGCTCCTGGCTCGAACTGAACGCCCTCATCATGGGCATGCCTCGGCCGAACCCTTGCCTCGGGATATGAACCTTTTTTGTTTTGTTTTTTTGGAATGATGCGCATGATAAATTTCTGACTTCATTTCTGCGTGAATCCCTTTTGTTTTTTTTTAAGTTCCGCAAGGAAAAATTGTAACGGTCTCAATATCTTATATATTACGGGGCAGTATAAAATTTACTCAAACAAGGGTGGGATATCAGCAAAAGTTTTTCATTTTTCTGCAAAACATTTTATTTTGCAAAAAAGGATAAAAGCTAGGAAATCAGCGTTCAGGAAACGAAATAACCTCATATCCCCTACAATTTTGCATGAATTATTACCAATTTGAATTAACCTTTCGAAATTAATAATTCATGATATCCAATCAAGGAAAAAGGCTTTAGAAATACTTTCCCTTTGTCTATAGAGCGCAAATTGTTATTAAATAAAACGTAGATATTATTCCAACCTTTGTAAATCTATTTTTAGATATTTCTCAGCATTAATGGGAACAGCTTGCTAAATGAATTTTTGCTGTTTTGCGTCTTTGAAGATAATGAAAAACAAACTCGAACAAGGAACTTTTGAAAAGGGTTACTCAATCAAGACTTAAGAGTATATATGGTACATTTTCAAAGTATTGTATGTCGGAATATTTTGAAAATAACCATGACTGAAATGGCCAATCGATTTTCCAATTACAGTATTTTTTCTTACCTGAAATTGTGTGTTGAATGATACGACTGTGGTACTATTTTTTTCAGAACTCAGGTTTTCATTCTTGCCAACATCGGCTGAAGAAATGCTGAGTGCGTTTAATATTTTGAAGAGTTTTAAATTTAATTTCGTCAAAATCTTTTGAAAATAAAATGGTACAAACCCCACTAAAAATTATATTTTAAATACTTCGTCACAATAATGAGAATCTCGATTTATCTTGGGATATTTTTGGGGCTTTTTTGTTCGCAAAAGTATACTGTAATCTAAACAAGCTATTATAATCATTTCAATGTCCAAAAGATGATTCCTTTTTTGGATTCAGAACGAAGACTAGAAATCAGTCTTCTTTGCAGGATATCGATAACTGAATTACTGTATTTTCTGGAAACAAAGCAAACAACAGCCTCGTACTGTATAGTTATTCTTTCAGATAGATTTTTTCTTCAAATATTTATCCGAAGACCATTGTAGCACCGACAAGTGAAAATGCGAGAATCCGAGAGAAAAAGGAACCTCAAATCAACTTTTTTCCAGACGACGACATCCAACCCGCATATATAAGCAGGTTTTCCCCAGAAAACTTCCGAGATATAAACCCATAATCAGCCAAAACTGGTGAGAAACTTTGAAAAATAAACAGGAGAAAAGAGAGGGGGGGGGGGGGGAAAGGGGGCAGCGTCGGCGAAAAGTAAACTTTCTTGTCCGAAAGAAATGTGGCAAATCTTTAATACATATATTTCTATATAGGTATGAAAATCCGACGAGAAGGACAAGAATGATAAAAAAAAGTATAAAGATACATTCACAAAGCATAAAAAAAGGAGACGAAAAAAAAGAATAAATAAATGAACCAGACACGCGGATCCCCCTCACCCCGGATCCACTGGGATCGTGAAGAGCCCCGAGGTAGAAGTTCCCGTGTTGTCCGCCGCCACTTCCGCCGCCACCGCTTCCGGATGACGTGGACGCCCTGCGAAGCGAGAACTGGGAGTCCCGACCCCCGAAACCCTGTCCCAGAAACCCCGGGTTGCCGCTGCTGCTGTCGTCGTCTTGCCAAAACGGCTGTCGCTTCAGACTGCCCACGGGGCCGCCTCCTGCGGAGAACAAAGAAAAGGACAAAAGGTTTGATATTTCATCAGAAATGGATTTGATAAACGGCTATATACGAAGGGTTCCTTCAAAAAAGTAAAAATAATAATTCAGCAGAGAAAATTGCCGGTATTTTTTCAAGCAGGCGATATCATCTTGAAAATGAAAGAAAGAGCCGGATTTTTCGATAAAGTCACGTCCTGACCCGAAAGTACTGTAAATTGGTACTGAACTGTATATATTTATATATTGGATATACGAGGTGATAGCATCATCATTACATGTATTTTCTTTTGTTCGTCCAGAACACGATTCTGCTGATCACATTCCGCGAAATTGTTCCCAGAATTCTTTATCACATCTTCAGATTTTTCTACGACTCAAGATGGCCACTTCAAAAGTTTTTTGTACACAGAAAAAAGCTCATCAGCCATTTCCGCCTTGAAAGTTTTAGATCAGGAATAAGTTTTAAAAATGTCAAAATGCTGACAATCTGAAAATGAGTTTTAAAAATGTGAAAATTTCAGCACAGCAAGAAAAATTAGAAACTGGTAACGATTTTTCTGATAAAAGCAACAACTTTCAAATCTGACCAATGCAGAAAATTTTTCTTGCTGCCCATCAAGTTGAGACAGGAAATACAGTGAGACCCCCAGATACAGATGTAAATGGTGCATCAAGAGTGTCCTTAAGTTGAAGTGTCCTGAAGCTGAGTCTAGTTTTCCCATAGACTTACATTATAAAATTGGTAATTGGTGTTTTATGGAAGAAATATTCTTCAGAATTCCATGAAGAAAATTGTTTGCCACTTGAATTTGATTCAGTGAATATTTTTTCAACTCATTAAGAAAATTCGGAGCATGGAATAGTGTACCTCTGCTCAGTACACTGAAATGTTGACATCTGTAAAAAATAGCATTTTTCACAAAGAAAGAAGAGTCCCTCTATGAAATAGGCAATTTTTTAAAATTTGCTGAATGGATGGGAAAATGATCCAAGAAATATAGAAGAATTTTTCTTGCATAGATCTTAGGGTTGGAAATACGGTATCTGTTTCTTGCAATTAAGCCTAATAAAAGTCAATTTTCCTGTAATTTATTGGCAATTTTATCATGCAATGTCCTTTTGAGTGAGGGAGGTATTTGACTTAGGGAGGTTTTACTTATCAAGACTCAACTATACGTCAAAACAATTCACAAGAATGGGGTATCCTTAACGAGTTTTGAGACACACTTAAACAGGACAGACAACATATTAATTTGCCAATTAGTTTGCAAAAAGAAAAAAGACCAGCCTCAGGAGAATAAATCAAATGACAAGGAAACAATTCAAACAGCCTTCAATTCTTTAAAAAAAAGCATAATACTCTAAATATACAGTATATATATTTTTTGTCCCTTCAGAAAGTGGAATTAAAAATTTGTGTTGGACCCGAAGGGAATATAGAGAAAAGGAAATGGATTCAACGCGGTTTTTCCCTTCCTTACCAGCAGCAGGGCTTCGATTATCTGCACGTTTCTCATCTCGCCAGGAGGATGTGCTATGGGGGGTTTCCCTACCCCTTATTGAATTTCTGATGACTCGTGTCCCCCCCCCCCCCCCGACAAAAGAAAACCAGCAGCCGAAAACCGGAAAAACGGGGGTGCCATTATGCGAACCCCATGCATGCCAAGAACGGATCGAAACTTGTCTTCCCGACTTTCTTTCTTTCCCACCCCCGAATCTAACACGCATTTCACCACGTGGTTTTGTCCTCTTCTTTTTTCATGTTTTTTACTTTCTACAAAAAAAAATTCAACTGTCAGATTCCATGGTTCATCGTGCCCTGGACCAATTGTTGGTTCTTTCTGAGAATGTATTCACGTTACTGAATTGGTTTTTAAATCCCTTGACGTATGTAGTAATTTCTCTATCTGCTCCGAAAGACCCGAAATTTCAAAAATATAGAGAGAAATGTACATGGGTGGTAAATTAATGAAATTAAAGAAGCCAGTTAATGGAACTGTTGGGTTTGAACTGCTGGTTACCAAGGGCATTCGGATTACCCTCAATTTATCGCAGCTCAACAAATATTTTAAATGGTACGAAAAACACATTACAAGTTACACAAAAATCATCGAATTAGCAATATTTCAATTTTTCTGGATGTAAAAAATGGTTGAAATACGAATTTCAAGACTTTTGAAGTAGAACCGCAGCAGCCAGGGCCACAGTTCTTGAAAATTATACGGTTGTAATTTTTTTTAGAGAAACACATCATTTTGGATGGGGCAGGATTTTCATACTGGGAGTAATTATATACATTAATTTTTAATTAATTTTTTAAGTAATTTTTTTTGCCTGTTCTGGGAAAAACATTGGATAAATTCCTCGAAAATTAAATTGAATATGTCCTCCACATTTTTTAAGCACAGAAAACTACTGCACAGTAAGAAAACTAAGCAATATGTGTCCTTTTGGTGTGAAAATGAATTTTAAAAAGTGCACACATATTCCTATACTGTATAGGGTTATTGAAAAAATACATTATAATGGAAGCAAAAAATTTGGTGCTTTCGTTATGAATCAGAATCAATTTATAAGTGTAATGAAATAGTGCAGAGCAGTGTTCCCCAACCTTTTTAGGTCTGAAGACTGGCAATTTCCATCACACATTTTTGAGGACCAAAGTTTTGTAAAAGTTTTTTGGACTTGAAAAAAATTTGCTTGAAAGACTTTCTGGCAGGTAATAGAAAATGTTCTGCTAAAATTTAAATAAGAACCAATGAAGCAGCTTTTATGGTGGAGTCTCTTCATAAAATAAGAAAGATGGGCTTGAATAAAGGTTTCTCAAAATGAAAATTAAAAAAAACACAAAGAAGACATGATTTACTTCTTGGAAACTTAGCTGGATCTAATTCAGGCATCCAAGAGTAATTTTGATCACTTCCTCAGAATTATGTTTCCTTTTCTACCTAATTTTCACATGATTTTTGCCTTTTTGATAAACCTCCAACACTGTTAAACCACCAGAAACCTCACAAGCAAATGGTGGTAGCTTTGTCCATGCAGGTTCGACTGTAGTTCATTTAGGCAGAGACACACGCACACACATCCCAGAATACCCTGGCATTCCCACCAGCACCACAGGAGAGCGAAATTGCTGGACAGGCAACTGATGGCATGTGAAACCCGTCCGCAACCCATCCAGGGAGCAAACAAAGTTTGATTGTTGATTGATGCGCGTCTCTCTCTGGGATCCTTCACCGACGGGATCAACACACACACACACAGGCGCAAACAAAAGGACGGATCATTCTATTAACCGTAGGGTGGGCAAAAGGTCTTCTTCCCATTTCCCCCCGACGTCTTTTGTTTCAGCCACAAGCCCAGGAAAGGCCACGAAAAGCGGCGGGAAAGGCTCTTGAGAAGGAGGGGGAAATTAATGGGCTTTCCGTCCAAGCGGTCGTGAAAAGATGTGGGTAAGAGGCAAGGCCCGGAGTTGTGCTTCGTTGGGCGTGGGATGAGATGCACCAGCACCGACCTGGGCTATCGCAAAATTTCACCCAGCAACTTTACCACATTGCAGATACAGGTGGACTCTTTCTCTCTGCAATAAAGATCAAATTATCTACAATAATTTTCCCTGTTTAACAAATTCATTTCTGGCCCCAAAGGGCTCATTCTCCATATGCCTTGTTGGGCATGCACGCCATGTACAATAAAATACTTTAATTTACCTTATTCTCATAACTGTTTCTCCCTCCTCAAAATTTCAGTGCCAGGAACATCCTTGACAATAGCTTTTCACCTTCTCATTTCTACATTAAAACCTTGTGAAGGTCTGCGTTGTAATTGTTAATATAAGCTGCTTCCTTTACAAGAACAGATTCAGATTCAGTTCAGCTGTGTGTTAATCAAGTTATCCTTGTTACAAGCCCAAGCTTGTTAAGTCATTTATTTGTGTAATTATCTGAAATACAATATACTCCGTTAACTTGGGAATTCCAAAAGGAATCCCGGTACAGTCCTGGACTGATTTACTTGTTTTATTTATTTGTTTACTAAAACACTCAACATCAAATTATATTGAGGTCAATTGTGCCCAATAGGCCTTATAGAATTTCTCTACAATAGAATTCTCTCCAACACAATTTTATTTCTGATACCTTGAATTTTGTGGTAGAGAGAGAGAGTCAACCAACTGTCTACTATATTTACTGGAAAGGCAAGAGAAGCACAAGGGGTTTTTTTTAGTAAATAAAAAAAAATTGTATCCTCAAGTAAGACACGCCATGCTGATTTTAGCCCTTGAGCAGGAACATTGGTATATTTTATCAAAATATTGTGCTATTACTGAGCAGCAGAAATTTTAAAAACACCCTTCTTTATACTAAGGCCTAAGTTGGGAAAATGTCCAAAATGTTTTTCTAATCCTGGCAACCCTGAAGACAATTTTGAATGAAACAAAAATCCCTCACTGGGTGGTATTTTTTCCTGCATTCCTGGCATAGGATTTGCATGGGAAATCCTTGAAAACTATAAAAAGACATTTCCTCCCAGATTTTTCCCAATTTAGGCCTTCCCAACCTGGGGGCATTTCAGTGACCCTGGGTCAAACTGGAATGCGCTGCCCCCCCCCCCCCCAAAGTCCAACTTTGCTGTACCATGAAAAGGAACCCACCACTACGCACTACCCAAGGGTTAGTGACTGTAAAACTGCAATATTTCAAAAACGAGAACAACTAATTTTGAATTTAGACAGAAATTGATCCCAAACTCCACTGATGTGATTTTCAATTGTTTCCAAGACAATAACTTTTTCTGTCAAATTTTGTGACACTGCATTTCACGAATTCCAGAAACTTTGAAGGGAAGGTTTGTCACGTAGTCTCTTTCATCATATTCAAAGTTTTCGACGCACCAAATCACTTTTGGTCCCTGATGATTGAGGGAAAAATTGCAAGGGGTGTCGCGAATATTTCAACGGATACATTAAATTCGATACGCTAGCTTTGGAGAACTCGAATTCCCCGACGAATTTAGTCTTTCATTTCGTATCTGTGTGGGAATCTCGGAAAACCTT